>JAIPRL010004605.1:0-36883 GCA_025469235.1 Pemphigus obesinymphae | reverse complement strand
GATATGAGGAAGGTGGGAGTAAGTGAAGAAGATGCTAGAGATAGAGTTAAGTGGAAGTGTAGGACCAGGGTGGCCGACCCCAAATAGTTGGGAGAGAAGGCGAAGGAGAAGAAGAAGAAGAAGAAGATATAAGTAAAATTAATATATATTATACAAAAATAATATAAAAAAAAGAAAAGAAAATGTACCTAGAGTATTCAAAAAAGATTATAAGTAACAATTAGTTTCAGCCGTAAGTCATCATCAGGTTACAAGTATTATATAAGTAATTTCTTATTCTTTCGCTGGATCATTAGTGTTAGTAGCATCAATAATATAATACAATATTATGCCTACATATAAACTTTTTACTTAATATGATAGTTATTAATTATTATAATCTTTAATTACCAATATTTTCTTTTGCAAGATCAGGTCCCATAATTGATTCAAAGAGATAACAATTAGACATTCTTTTAACACAATTGACAGTATTTAAACTAGAATCATGTTTAAAGTAAATAGAAAATTGTTCATACAGCTTTTGAGTATCAATAGCATCAAAACAACAAGTGAAATCAGGTAAAAATACATTCTTAAAAAAAAAAACAATAATAATAATAAAAGATTATAAATACAATTATATTTTTATGAATAACAAATATATTTTTTATTTTGTATATACTTACTAAATCATTGAATTTGTTGAAAAAATGAATAGTTTTGCCACAATTTAAAATATCTTTCTTGTATTTATCAAAAAATTTTGGAACTTCTATACTTTCATCTATAATAAATCGATTCCAATTTCTTTGGCTACAAATATCTTCATCTTCAAAATCTGGTTTTAATTTCACAAACATGTTGATTTCTTTATTATTCAAAACTCCTTTTAAAGCCCAGTTTGACAAAATTCTAAAATAATTGTCATTAAAAACACAAAATATATAACATAAATGATAAATATACTAATTTACCTGAAATAAGCTAATGAACATGATTCAAAAATGTATAATAACATTCTTAAAAATAAATCATGTGGAAATTGATAGTCACATAGAAAACCATAAATTTGATTTAATAAATGTATACCAGAAGGTATTTGATCAGTAATTGCAATGTCATTGTGTGATTTTAAGCAACAAATATTTGCCAACAGTTGTAATCGAGGCGTTAATTGAGACAAACGACCAACAAGTGACAATAGAGACTCGTGTGATTCAGCATATATTGTTCGTTCATAATCATCTAATATATTTGATATAGCAAAGATGAAGGCCTGGAATAAAATAAATTAATATTAAAAATGTATGGTTCTAATATTAATTAAATTTTAATAATTTATTAATATTAATTATACTTTAGTTATACTATCATCACATATTTCCTTCCATTTGATTATTGTACTAGACAACATTTTGTACAAATTAGAACACTCTAAAATTGGATCTGTTACAGACTCAAAAACGTCTGGTGTTAACCCAATTATACTGATGTTTCCATTTCGCTTGTACATGTGTGTTTCCTAAAATAAAACATATATTATATTATCTTAAGTAAATTAACAATCATTTAATATTTAAAAAGCCAGTCAATATGGGGAGAAAACACTTTATTTCTCAGATAGGATACTGGTGGTGGATGTATTCAATTTGAAAGCAATAATAAATAATTTCCTTTAATAAAACGATTCTGAGCAAAAATTTTAATATTCATTTTTGATTTATTAAAATTCTGTTATTTTTAACAGTTTTTTTAAATAAAATTATAGAAATATTAGAAGATTTACCTTTTTAAAATACAAACTACAAATAGTTTTCTACCAAAATTACTTTTACTTAAAAAGTCCTACTCGATACATTCTATACAAAAGTGTATAAATTCATAAAAGAATTAAAATTACTAAAATTGGTAGACAAATTTTAATATTTTAACCACATCAATACAGCACAATAATAAATAATTAGTATAAATTTAAATTTTTTGACATTATAATTTATACAAAAAAATTTTGGCCTTTGTGAATTTTGTACTCTCAGAGGTTAACTGCAGTTTAGAACTTTGAAAAAACTGCTCATGTGTGGGCTACTAATGTTATGGGTTTTAATATTTAAGAGAATGTTATATGTGCATTTGCTGTCTCTATTCATTTAATATAGGGTGACCATACGTCCCGTTTTTTGAGGATTGCGTCCTGTTGTCCTGACAAACTTTAAACAGGATACTTTTTGTCCCGTATTTTGCTTATTTACTGTTTTTCTAAAAAAAAATTGACAGAAAATTTGGTAGAAAATTATTGATATTCACTTTTTTTTATCGATGTCCTGTTTTTTAATTTTCAAAAGATAGTCACCCTAATCTAATGTCAATATAACAAAATATTTATTACACTACACAATAGGTATATTATTTATGGTATTTTGGTTTAATTTAGAGTTAAAACAATAAAACATTAGAAATAAGAGCTTGAAATAATTGCACATAAGGTACTATCTGTCAATGATAAAATAAAATATTGCATGCATAGAACTATTTTTACACATGTGTAATAAAAAAATTTATTAGTTAAATTTTTTTAAGATTCAATTTATTTTATAGTATTTATTAAAGCTTTTGTAGTGGGCATAATTGTATGCGGTATTTATTTTATTTTAATGAAAATGAAATTTTTTTAAAACAATCCTATCCTATCACTACAAAATCGTTTTTTTTTTTTTTAATACAAAATGATGTATCACCTATGATTTATGATTACCTCAATTTGTCACACTATGTATATTTACAGTGTTAATTTGAAAAACTAAAAAGTCATATTTCACAAAATAGTGAATCATAATCGATGATTTAACAACTAATTTTTTATCAAGTTGAGTCAAAAGTATTGGAACTTTTAATTATAATCAATTAAAATTGTCTTTTAAAAACATTGATAAATCGACATAAACGAGCTCTTCTATTAGGTGGCATTGAAAAACTTATTAGTTTATATATATAAAAAAATTGATTTTGTAGTGGTAGTTTTCAAAATTTAAATATAACCCTTAAAAATTAATAAACACTGTTTTTTTTTTATTCGGTCAAAACTCAAAATGCTCATTTATAAAAAAAAAACAAAAACATTGTATACGATGACAAAATATACCTTGTATAGGCTGCATAGTGTGTATCATACAGAAATAATGATAATAAATCATGAAATAATTAAAAAATTGCCTAGACAAATATAATCTTTTCTTACATTGGCTATTATTGTAAATTATTATATTTTAGATTATTAATATTGTAAAAGATGTTCATTGTTTACCCATTGATATAGACTATATTAGGAATTGTTAACAATAACTATATTCACATCATTAATACATACTAAATATTATACTTACTTTATCCATAAGAAAATAAGTTGTACCCATATTAATCAACATCAGTTTAATATCTTTCATGATACACATACTACTTATTTCTCTTTGGGGAAAATATGTTTTTATATTATGATCACGCACATTTATTCCTCTGATAATGCACCAAAAACATAGAGCAGAACTCATTTTTTTTTCCGACAAAGAACATTGTTCAGTGTTATTAATGTCAGTATTAACCTTCTATAAATATAAAATAATAATAAAGTGTTAATTAATTAAAAAATTCTTCTCAGTGGCGTGTCCAGGAGGTGGATCGGGTCCGCCCGCATTGTTATTAGGTTTTGGTATAAAATGCACAATTGGAAATATTTTTAAATAATTATTCATTTTCAGGTAATTTAACCAAAAGTTGATAAAATATTGTGAATTTTAACTACCTATACAGAATAAGTTAAATTTATCAAAAACATATTTTATATTAAATAATACAAGAACCAAAAATTATTATGAGTTGCATATTTTATAAGCTAAGTTACATACTATATTATTTTTAAGTTGTGTACAATTTACCTATTACAGATTAATTCATCAATTGAGTATCAGTTTTATTTTCAAATATTTTTAGAAGATTGAAGTCAGAAAAGTTTGACCATGCTTTTAGGTTTATCTTTCTTCTTAATTAATTTTGATCTTTAAATTGGTTAATTTAATCAGATAAATGGATAATACACAAAGGTTACATTAAATATCAAAAATAAAATAATACAGAACCGTCTTACAAAAAATGTCAAATTAATAACAATAGAATAAGGTACTCAAACGCCTTACAGCTATTAAAATATAGTCAAAAGATCCAAACTGTCACCAGAAATGAAGAAAGACACGCTTTATATCAATGTTACCAATTACCATAGATAGTTTAAATCATTTTCATCCACTATAATAAGAATATAAGAAAATTTATTCTAAATCTAACTCAGTAAAATCAATTTTAGACACACCACTGGTTCTTCCATTTTAAAGCTATAAATATATATAAAATTAAGAACTTTTATAAAAATAACAATATATATATGAGTAAAATTAATATATATAATAAAAAAGAATAAGTGCCAAATGTATTGAAAAAAAAAAAAATATAAAGGTACATAAGTAACAACTAATTTTGAACGTAAGTTATCATCAGGTTAAAAATGAATAATAAAAAACAAAAATATGAAAATTAATGAACACAATACATAGAATATACTAATAATAAGAAACAAATTATTAAAGGATGACTCGTAACGTAGATATATTAAAACAGCTGTTAGAAAATAAGATACATGATTTATTGTCTAATATGTATTAGTAAATAACATTTCTTTAATATCAGTTCATATATTTAAAATATTATGTTTTACTTCATTATAAATGAGTAATTCTTCTAATACAGAATTTACCTACATATTTTTTATCAATATTTTTCTATATTGAAATATATTTTATGATTACATTCTAAGATGTGTTTAGCATAATTAGACTTCGAAGATTTTTTTTATTTTATTTTTTAAATATGTTCTTTGAATTGAAATTCAAAACTTCTATTAGTTTTTCCAATATAAAATTTATTGCAGCTACATATAAGATTATAAACATCATAATTATTTATAGTCTTAATTGAATTATTATTAGCTTTATTGGCAATTTTTACATTATTACTATTGGTATTTAAAATATTAGCAAATTTACCCATTAAAAATGTATGCACATATTCTTTTTTGTAATATATATTAATTTTCATTTTTATACATTACCTCAAATGAATATTCATGTAAACATTTATTTTTTAAAATCAAATTATTCTTTTCTTGTTTCACACCATTACTAAAACAGATTATAAACCATTCCAATTAAAGAAATTAGCAATAAATGTTATAGAAGTACAAATTCATTACCTATTGTTAACTTCTAAATGCAGTGCATCATAATCAGTATGATGTATATCTGATAGACTAAATACATTTGTATAATTGCTATAAAACCAAAATAATAATAAACAAAATCATATATAAAGCTACACACTACTATTAAATTTTTTTTTTTAATGATTCTTTTATCTGGCTATTAATTAATCTAGTTTTATTAAGAGCATTTTTTAAAAGTTTTTCTTTTTTATAAACTTTAGATACATATTTCTCTATATTTTTATAACAAGTTAGCATTTTTTTATCCTCATTATTATTTAGGTTTTATAATTTTCTTAAATAACAACCAATATTTTTGACTTGATATTCTGACACAGAATATTTTTCTGAAAATGTATTAAAATTGAATATTAGTTATTAGGATGAAAGTGTAGGATAATGAAAATTTAAATCAATGAACAAAGGTTTGTTAATGTCAGTATAAATATAGGTAATTAAAGAATACAATCATATGCATAACATTTAGTATTTTTATTTTTTTTTGTTGGTTTTAGTAGTAGCTTATATAGGAGTTTGGTGGGAAGTTTTATGTTTGGAGGTTAGCAATAGGTGAATGAGTCGGAGTCTATCATTTAGTAGATGAATTTCGCTAGTTATGTGCGGCAGCTAAGGAAGTCGACAGTCCATAAGGATACCAAGATATCGTACACTTTAGGCAGTAGGGTTTAAGTTAAGTTTAAGGAAGAGTATCGGACAGATACTCTTATGGAGAGTAAAGGTGCAGTGGATTGACTTGGATTCATTCATTTTAACTCCCCAGAAATTTCAAGTTTATTATTACAAGTATTATCAAGTTTCAAGGTGACTGAGATTACAATTTAAAATAACAAGTCACTAAGTTCACGCCAAGTTTCTAATAACTTTTGGGACACTACTGAGTCGCTGTAGTGGTGCTATAGAAAGTACGGTCAGGGATTGGGCTGATATGCTCAGTGCAACCAACCGGTTCTTAACACAGTTTACTATTTGTAAGTATTTTAAGTTTAGATAGGTGTATGGAATGACAGAGAATACTTAATTATACCCCTGCACTATTCCACTTTTCTTAATTTTAAATGCTAATAAATAAATAATTGTTGGCTTAATATTCAATATTGATACATACAATTTTTAGAAAAATATTCTGTCAGAATATCAAGTTAAAAATATAGGTTGTTATTTAAGAAACATATAAAATCTAAAAAATAACAAGTATAGCATAATAAAAGAATCACTCTGTATTACATAAAATAAATTAAAAGGAAAAACCCATGCACTTCGGTGATATAAAATGTTAAAATTTAATAAAACATAATAATTACCATACTATTATTATAAAATGAGTTATTTAAATTTAAAATAATAATGCAACAGAAAATTATATATATATACTATAGATTACCTATATTTTTCCCAAAAATAACTTTTGAAACCACATGGTTCCGAAAATGATTCATGTAAAGTAAACAAATTAGGATATTCGCTGTAAGCAAAAAACATATATATATCAATTATTAAGTGATTGGTTAAATGTATTATATTCAAGTTAATTACAAAAATTTATCTTCATAATTGGAAGCACATGTAGAATCTTCTAGAAAATCATTAAAATTGAAAATATTGGGGATGTCTCTAGAAAATAATAATACATAAATTAAAATTGTGATTTTAAATTAAATAAAATTATATACTTTTCTCTTTCTAATACACTTAATGGATACAAAACACCATCACACTGATTAATTTCTGGTGTAATAAATATATTCGGAATATTTCTAAAAATAAAAAAATTGTATATAATATTAAATTTATTTGAGTAGATTTTCAAATATATATAAAAATATATATTACTTTTCTATTTCTATAATATCTGATCTATAATAAATACAATCCATAGAGTTTGTTTTATTACTTAAACTTGATATGTCTCTATAATTAAATAAATGTTAAATATGTTAATTTAAATTTAAATATATTTGTATTACTTGTTTTTATTAAAAAAGCTTAGATCTCTTGAATCGGATACAGTTGACATAATTATGTATTAGTAATTTTGCCAAAGTATAACAAAAAATTATTTTTGAATCATTAATTTTAAATGATTGAAACCACTATTAATTAAATAATATTCATGTCCAATGGCTTATCCATGCAATTATTAATTATTTTTGAACAATTCCCAACCAAGCCACGCCCATAGTTGAAAAAAATAATAGACTGGTACAATTAATATACATAAAATAATATAATATTCAACACTAGAGAATTCCATATAGCTTGCTTAAAACCTGTAAAAATAAAAAATATAATAAATTACAAACCCTCTTATTTAAAAATATAATATACATTAAAGAAAAAAAAATATTGGATAAGAAAGTTTGTATGGTGAACTTGTTTTGCAAAAAAATGTATTTTGTGTAATAATTTTTTTGATTCTTCGGGCATACAAATGCCATTCAATTTAATTTAGCTATATACTTAGAAACTCGATCGTGTACCTCATCTTCTGCAGTGAAACATTCACCCTCCTAGATCTTTTTGACCGGACCGAAAAAGTAGCAGTGTACCAAGTCGATATAAGAGTGGATACCCACAGACTCTTACATTATACAGGATGTTCTATCAAAATATCCAAGTATAGCAGTTAAATAAAACACATTATTGTAAATCCAATTTTGATATAAAATATATGAATGTAGGTACCTATTTAAATTATATTTATTAATATGCTATGGCATAATAAAATGTAGAAATTAAAAGTATCTATACATTTGTAGTCATATTTTTATTTTCAAAGTAGAAAATAACAATGCATATAGTATTGTAAATAGCAATGTAGACTTTATTTATCAATACTATTATCAAAAAACATTTCTTTAAGAGGATGTCACACCCGCATTTGTTGTCTCCGTCCATCTAATAGGCAATATAGCAAAAATACACTACGCAAAACAATAAATGTGGTGTCTACATTAAAATTAGAGTTAAAACACCTATTACCAATTCTAAAAATGACATAATAACTTAAAACACTGTAACTTCGTTGATACACAATATTTTACAAAAAGGATGTCATTTTCTATAAAATATTATGCTTTTTAAAATTGGTAATAGGTGTTTTAACTCTAATATTAACGTAAACACCACATTTATTGTTTTGCATAGTGTAATTTTGCTATATTGTCCATTAGATAGACGGAGACGCCAAATGTGGATGCAACGTACTCTTAAGGGGACGTAGTTGTTTTTGTCTGACACACATGCAAAATAGTAAATACCTATGGGGTATTGTATTTACAATTTCGTGAAAAATTTGTCCATTTTAAGATATGATGACCTATTATCATAATTAAAACAACGGCCTCATTTAGGGAGAACAGAGTGTGTAACGGCACCACCACTAATTTAAAATGTGGCCTGCCAATGATCCAATGTGCCGCCATAAAATTACAATTGTGCCGACCTTCTTTTTTTTTTTGTTTGTTTATCTACGTTTTTTAAGAAGTATTTTCGATTTTCCATAGCATTGAAATGTGAAAAATGGCCTGGTAAAATGTTAAAATTGGCCTGTCTAAAATCTCGCACACCCGAAAATAAAACTGAAATGACCCCTGAATTAAAATAAAGAATCAAATAGAAATAATTATGATAATAGGTCATCATCATATTTTGAAATCAACAAATTGTTCACGGAATTGGAAACACAAAACCCGATTTTACTATTTTGTGGGTGTGTCAGATAAAGACTAGTAGTTAGGTATTATGTCCCTTTAATTTCAGAAGAGATCATAAATACGACACCGACTCCAGTTGACTATTCTACATTATATAAATAAACTTTAAAACATCGCAATATTTAGATATTTTATTCTAAAGCACTGTTGCTTGGAGACTGGAAAGATGACATTATGGACAGTGTTATCACAAAAAGAAATAACTCCAAGTATACTCTAGCCTTTGGCTTATGCACTTTACTATAATATTAATAATCAATAGATACCTAATCCTATAAGGGATTTTATCCATTTACTAATTTTAAGGAATACTGTATACCTATCTAAACAAATTTTGATAAAACTTATTCTTCAATAAAAATAAAAATTGTTGTCAATAAAACATACATATTTAACATCCCTACTTATATTAAAAAATGTTTAGACCAAAGCAAAATACAAATCAATATGTACATTTTAATAAATAGGGACACATGTATTATTTTATCAATTTACTACAATATTGAGAACTGAATTTACAAGAATTTCATCTACCCATTACCTAATTAACTTTAGATGTATTTTATCTGAAAATATACGTCTTATCAATATGAGTTCCATTAATAATTATATAATGTTAGTGCTTACTTTGCCGATTGAATTCTAATTTAAATTTCCATGCACATTTCAACTGTAATATAGATATTAGTCAAATCACATATATATTATGCAACTACAAATATAACGGTAATAACAGAGAAGTTGACATTAATGTATATACCTATTATTTTTAAGTAAATTAAAATTCTTAAAGAATATCCAATATTTTAAAAGCATTCTATAATATGCGGATTGACACAAATCGTAGGCTGATAAATTAAATTTAAAAAACAAACGGAAATTTAAAATATAATAATTATTATTCAAAATTCAAATAAATATAAAATAATCGTGTTATCATAAATATTATCAAAAATTGATGGCGGATATTATCAATTTAGAAATAAAAATTACTCTATGGTCCAGATCACGATTTAAGATAATATTATGTATATGAGTCACGACGCAATATAATCTACCCAAATATTTTTAAAAATATAGGTAGGTACATACGTAAAAAAGTAAAAAAATCGAATCAAATATCAAAATACGAAAATTAAAACAAATTTACTAGTTGAGGCGCATGCGCACTAAACGACCGGGTAGGAAACGTTTACACGGCTAGTCCGCATTACCTACCTACACGAGCACCTGTGTAACAACAGCCATGAAAAAATCGATAGGTATGTCAGCAACATTGTGATATGCGGACTAAAATTCGTATTGTTGCTGATATACCTATCGATTTTGCCATGGCAACAGCGTAAAAATTAATACAAGTGTTCGTTACTAACTTCTGTATTATGTTCTGTGGTGCTAACTTCTTATACCTATGAAATATATATGTAGATAAGAAAACTACAAAACCCGGGAAAACACGCAGGTTTTTTGTTGTCTGTTGAGCACATCGTAGGATCACTTCCGAGTTTTTATCTTTTCTATGCCAAATTCTGTAATGTTCTGTGCATCAATGTGCATATAACTACAATATTTCAACTTTCAAGTAAATAACGAATTATAAAAATTAGTCTTTAAAAAAAACGTGGAGCAATTAAATATGGAGTCCGTTGTCTTACCTACACGAGCATTCGTAAACGGCTCATACTTGCAGAAATATGTCGACAAACCGGTCACGTTGATAGGCAACGTTTTGAAAGTACTATAATTTGTTTCTATACAATTTGATCACTAATCAATATACACACAATTATTTTTCAATTAGGTAAGTCCTGATGGTAAAACAATAACATTGCAAACGACAGACGATCAAGTAGTGACCATTAATTTTCACGAACCAATTGATAGTCCTCTAGACGGATGGATAGAAATACAAGGTTATGCTAAAGACAAAGGAACAGTTGGCGGAGAAAATTATTATAATTTGCCATCGTCAATAACTAATGATTTTGGTAAGTAAACAATTTTATTATTGTTATTTTACTTATGATATTTATAATATGTACATAAATTTAATAATAATAGCGACAATATTATCCCCAAAATAAATTGCTTTATTAAAATTGTTTTCCTTTCTTGAATTTATTAGTAATTTCTTATACTTGGTAGGTACTTAATATTTGTATAAGTTAACAAATCAAAGGTAAAAAAATTGTATGATATTAAATTAATTTTAATTTTATAGACTTACCTATATATTAAAAATTAGAACAGGTGTCTGGAACATTATTCTTTAGGTAGAGCCATGCATCATTTTTTTTTTATCAAATTGAAGAATTAATTTTTGTACTTATACACAGAACAAAATTTACTAATATGTAATGTTGGGGAAATTACTTTTTAATTGGACAATACTATAAGGAAAATGATCTTTTTTTTATACCAATTTCCACCTCCCACCAAAAATGAACTCCTAGATCCGCTACTGCTTATATTTAGACTTCTGATTTTCAAAATCACTATACTAAAATTGTTATAATTATTTTCAACCATCTTTGGGCTGTCACCAACTGACAATCTGCTGATATTCATGAATAAATAACGTGCATATTCATTGAACCTATTTAGATAATAAATATTACTCTACTCTTTTTTCGTATTATTTACTCTAAGTGCCCTACTACCTAATATACTAAAATTAATATATAGTACTTTATTAACATACACCGAAACACCGCATAAGTACTATATAAGCACATATACATAATAGATATAATGTAAATATGGTTTGTTCTATAGGTTTATTATGTCAATATGTCAAAATAGTAATTATATTTCTTTTTAGTTTTTATTGTTCTCTCGTCTATTGAAAACTAATTATATTTTGAATGTTTAAATTTAGAACTATACTCCGGGCATGTTAAGACTGTACCCCGATTTTAAACGAAAACTCGTTCGCCACGCACAGATTAGTATTATACAACGTGACCCTAAATAACAAGGTATATAAGCATCCGCTCATATTCTGTATCATAAAGTAATATAGAGGCGGTGTCGACTGATGCACAGCAACTGTCAAATTTTTCTGGTAATTCTTTCCGGGGCTGCAGTATTATAATTTTTAAATCAAAATTATATAAACCACAGTCCCTGAATTATTATTTTGCTTTTCATTTTTGTTGTTATATAAAGTTTAAAATAGGTAGGTACTACACATAATGTAATAAAATATATAATATGTTCCCTAAAGAAAAAAAAATCCAATTGGAAAAGTAACATCCTTGAAGTTGGCCTCCCAATCTTCTCTTAGAAGTTCAAATCACAGATATTTTACAATTATAATTTGCTAGAATTTTCATTATTTATTTTTTTTCAAGTGGAAATTTAGCATGTTTTTTTAAATTAATTAATTTATACCTTTATTGTTACTTATTGAAAACACATTTACTCTATGATAAACTAATGAAAACTAAATAAATTAAATGACATTCACATTATTTATAATTTTAATAAACTAATGAACATTATTACCTAATAATTAGGTATAATTACTAATCATTCATCAGTAATATTGATTATTTGATATTATTATTATTATCGATTATATTTGTTTCGATAATAAAATTAATAATGGCCGTGCATTATTCACATTATCACTTGAACACAGTGTATACAAATAGTTAATAAATATTGACACTCTGTATGCCAGAGTGACGGTGTTCGACTATGATGAGGTTGCAGGGTGGAAATCATTCGCTGTCTGCGCAACAGGGTACACTCTTAACGTGCCCGGAGTATATCTAAATAGTATAATACACAAGGTATAACATATACCTACCAAGAGCACCTGATATTTAACGAATTTTATATTGGCAATTTAAAAAAATTAAAATTTAACAATTAGAAGTTATTAATGTAGGTATATCAAAAGTAATTTATAATTTATTAGTACCACTTTTTATTATTATGTCTTCTTCTTCTCTCCCAACTATTTGGGGTCGGCCACCCTGGTCCTACACTTCCTCATATCACTCGCCATCACATCCCACCCCATCTCTTTTTCGGTATTCCTCTCCCCCTCTTACCAACAACATGCATTTCCCTTACTAATCTTACTGCCTCAATCTCTTCTCTCCTTAATACATGCCCAAGCCATCTTAATCTATTCTCTCATTTTGTCTACTATTGAAGCTACCCCTATACTACCTCTGACATACTCATTCCTTATTTTATCCTCTTTAGTAACTCCACTCATCCACCTTCTTAACATTCTCATCTCAGCGACACTCGTTCTTTGTTCTATCTTTCTATCTTCTTCTTAAGGCATTTTAAAGACCATTAAGGTCCATTGCCGCATCAACAACATCCACTTCTCCCTGTCCCTTGACACTTCTTCTCCATTCTCTATCCCTATTATTCTGAGGTCTTCCTTAATTCTATCTGCCCACCGTTGTCTGGGCCGTTTTGTGCTCGATCTCCATCTTGTTGTGTTCCCCAGTATTCCTTCCGATCTCCAGACATGACCTGCTTATCTTAATCTACTACTCTTCATAATTCCTATAATATTGGCTTCTCCAAATAACCTTCTCAACTCTTCATTTGTCTTAACTTCAAACTTACCTACATCATTCTTTTTTGGTCCATAAATTTTTCGGAGTATTTTCCTTTCAAAAACACCCAATTTGTTTTCATCCGTTTTGGTGGTTGCCCATGTCTCGCATGCGTATAGTACTATGGGTCTAATTAAAACTTTGTACAATGTTATCTTTGATCTTCTTGAGAGTAATCTTCTATCTACTGCCTAACATTCCATTCCATACACCATTGCAGGTCTCGCCACTGCCTTATAAAATTTACCTTTTAACCTAATAGGGATTCTTTTATCACACAGAATACCTGACGCTTCTCTCCACTTCGCCCATCCACACTTAATCCTGTGTTTTATATCCTCTTTGAAAATCCCCATCTTTCTGTACAACGGACCCTAAATACTTGAACCTCTCTACTTCTCCCACCACATCCCCACTTAACTATTAGCTTAAGAGGACATCTCATCTGTGTTTATTGTCTCTATCTATCTAATGGACAATAGCAAAATTACAATCCGCAAAACAATAAATAAATATGGTGTCTACGTTAAAACATCTATTGTTAGTTTTAAAAAGGAAAATATTTTCTAGAAAATTACATATTCTTTTTATAAAATATTGTTTATCGAAGAAGTTACAGCGTTTTGAAAAAAGGAACTTAAAACTCTGTAACTTCTTTGATACACAATATTTTATTTTACAAAAAGGACATTTTCTAGAAAAATTCTCCTTTTTAAAATTAGTAATAAGTGTTTTAACTCTAATTTAAATGTAGACACTACATTTATTGTTTTAAATAGTTTAATTCTAGTTTTTAAATACATTTTATTTTTATTTTTCAGAAAAACAACAATTTAATGAAACTGTTGGACTAATATATAGCCTGTCAAATCCTCTGAAGTAATTGAATATAAAGGCAAATACAAACATACATAAAATCTATATATACATTATTTATGTAAATTATTTCTTGTAATTTATATTTATTCAATTTATAAATAAATGATAAAAATATAATATAAGGTACTAACCTTTAATTACACATCACATTTTATTTAAGAGTATGTCAACGTGGCCATTTTTAAGAGGTTCTACTATATAGACAATTTTTAGATAATTTTAAGAAAAATTGAAATCTTACAATTGAAAATGTTTTATATGCATACCTATTTAAAATAACTAATAATTGGTTTCATTACTACGAGGCATGTTTTTAAAGTAAGCACAGTTTTGAAATAAAAAAACAACAAGTAAATATTTTCCAAAACTAATTTATTCACTTAAAAGGCTATACTTTACTTTTCTACATAATTTCCATTAATATTAAGGGACTTAAGGTATCGTGGAACCAGCTTTTGTATTCCATTGTCAAAGAAGGTTGCCGTCTGATTAGATAACCATTGCATTACGGTCGTTTTAACTTTATCATCATCGGTATGGCGCTGTCCCGTCATATAGGTCTTCATGTGCAGAAACAAATGGTAGTCACTCAGCGCTAGATCGGGACTATATGGTGGGTGGTCCAATTGTTCCCAGCTAAAAGAAGTGATAAGGTTTTGGATTAGATTTGTCATATGTGGGTGGACATTATCGTGGAGCAAAACGACACCTGCACTCAGCATGCCACGTCTTTTGTGAAACACAATTTCATAAAGAACGCTTCTCGAGACAACAGGAAATTTTTCAGAAAAGGATGAAATCGTGAATGCCTGTTCTCTTTCACTTTACTGTCCACTTTTTGAATCAAGTCATTGGTAATGACTGAAGGTCGCCCACTTCGTTCCTCATCATGAATGTTTGTGCGGCTATTTTTAAAGGTCCTAACCCATATCCGCACCATTCCAGCACTCATAAGGTTTTCATCATAAATATCAATGATTTGGTGATGAATATCTGCTTTGAAGCCTTTAGCATTGAGAAAAAGTATTACAGCACGTACTTTGCAGTCAGCGGGATTCTCAATAGGTGGCGGCATTTTAAAATCAATCAAACAGATATAGACTCAATCGGATGGTTCCGTAATAACGACTGTAGCTACTCAGCGCGCATGCGATAAACAGCGACCGCAGTGTTGCGGCGGCGTAAATTAAAAACTGTACTTACTTTAAAAACATGCCTCGTATATCATTTTTATTATGGTTGTTTTTTATGAATTAATATAACTGTATTAAAAATATTACTTTTATATTTCTCATTTATAACAATTTAAAATATCTTGGAAACATGAAACAAAAAACAAAATTATTTAGTGCCTACGGAGCCAGCCATTTTTTGATATATGTGTATTTAAACATATTTTATGAATTGTTATAAATTCAATATTTTTAATTTTTATTTTAATAACTAAAACTCTTAAAAAAATTTAATATCGTAAAAAAAGCTCCATAAAGTGCTAGATAATGTTATCTATAGTTTGTTTTTTGTTTCATATTTGTAAGTAAATGAGAAATGCAAACATGAGTTTTTCATTGAAAATTATTTGTACTAACATCCTCTTAAGAAAATAAATACTCTTATAAATTGTTCTTCATATTATTATTATGCTTAATATTCTCAAATTTAAATATTTAAAGCCGGGCTTACATGATGATGGTTTTTCGTGATAGTTACTGTTGAGAAAGTACATAATACTCTCATGAAAGTTGTATGTCTGTACACAATAATTTTGTCATAGTTCTACACAAATATCTTAATTTATTAATAATTATTAATTATTATAATATTTTGACAAAATAATTCAACATATCTCGATTAAATTTTATTTTAATATTATGCATATTTACTTTTTACATTTTTTTAACCTAGCTGAATAAGTAAACAGAAACAAATAAATAGGTTTCGAGTATAATTAATTTTGGATGCAACTAGAGACCAGGTGGAGTTATTCGTTTGCTGTGCTCATTCGGACAGGTAAAATTGAAAATATCCCCCAATTTGATATGGGACACTACATTAAGGTTAGTAACAGGGACAAATAAATAGTTTTTGGTATAATTAAATTTGAACACATACACCTAGACCGGATGGAGTCACTCACTCGCTGTGCTCAGTTGGACAGTTTAAATCGAAAATATCCCTGATGTGTTTTGGAACAACATGTTGACTAGTTTTTTTTGGGTAGGTAAATATATATATATAGGTAAAATGAAACTTATGAAAGCATCGTTTCTTTGTTTTTTGTTGGTCAGCAGTGTCATATTCCTTTTTTTAGCCAAAAGTTTGAGAATTATGTCATTTGGTTCCCCGAAAATATCACTCTCACATTTTGCTTTTATCATTCTGCACCGTTTTAAGGGTTGGTCATCTCGAATCTCTCTGCATTCGCAGCCTCCTACTTCCCACCGTACAAGGTTTTTCTTTGTTTTTATAACTTCTAATCGAAGACGATTTTAAGTCTTCCAAAGTCTATATTTCAGATAACTTCCCAAGGGCAGATCCTCAATTGTTCTTTTCCCTGTTGGTTTTTTGGTTTTACATCTGTCATTTGTAAAGTACATGTAGTATTGTGTAGGAAACGACCTAGACTTTAATATACTGTTGATACAATACAATTCGACAGACAATCACACCACTTACACAATAACAGTCAACAGTGTCATGACAGTAATTATCGCGATAAACCTTCATTGTGGAAACCCCTTTTCTTTAAGTTCCTTTAAACTTCAAAGGACCATACAACACAAAAAATGTATTTTTTTTTATAACCTATTATTATTAATATAAATATGTATAAAAAAAGAAATGAAAAAAGGACCAAAATTTTGCTCAGAATCATTTTTCAAAAGCAATCATTTATCTTGCTTTCAAAACAATACATCCACTAAAATTATTCTCTGTGATAAGAGAAGTGCTTTCATCCTCTACTGAACCTTTTTCTATTTTATTATGCAAAAGTGTAGTACTTCAAAAGAAAAATTTTGATCGTCTTAATATTATTTTCCTGTATAAAAGCAAGGTACATATTAAGAGTATTTAAAATAGAAAAAATTTACTTTCTATGGTTAAAATAATTATAGAAAAATAAGTTTTAAAAATACATTTTTGAAAAGGTTACATATTTAACTTATTTTAGTTATAACATTGAATATATTATATTACAATAAATATATAATCAATGTTTATACCTACCTACTTCAGAATCATTATTGATAATACTAATGATCATGTATGACTCACAAGAGCACAAGGATAGCCTATATAATATTTCTAAATACTGTGCTACACACATATGTTATTTTCCTCAAAAAAAAAAAAAAAACTTGTAAGAAATAAAGTTTTTCAGGCTGTATTTATAATTAAAAACCTAAATTTTTACATAATATAGTAGACAAAATTATCTGTATTCTACTGTCATCCTTTTTCAAAAATATTAAATGGGTAAAAAAAAGTTTTTAATTTAAAATTTTTTTTGTTTTTTTATGGATGATACCTAAAACATCAATTCTATTTGTTTTATTGAAAAAAGGACAATGGTAGAACACAGATAATACCACATTACTACTATATCGTGTAAAAATTTGTTTTAAATTATAATTACAGCTTGAGAAACATTATTTCTTGGAAAATGTTTTTTTCACAAATATTACGGATTATGCAACAATAAATAGTGGTACTGATAAATAAATATTATTTAGTTACTTTTAAAATGTACTTAATTATTTTTAAGAATGGTGTACATTCGTTGCTGGCCATCTTACCCATAAATTGTCAGTAAAAGTGACAAGTCATAAAGATTATTATCAGTAAACCAGATATAAAAAAAATGTTATACCTGTGCGATAAACAAATAATATTGTGGCTGTATTCCCACAACACGACGAATATTTACCATTTGGTTGTTTATTGTTATTACTTTATCAGCTATCAGTAATGATATTTATTACAATCACAATATTCTTTTCCAATTTATTTAATAGTTATTATTGATATATATATATTTACAACTACCTATGACTATAAATCGCTATAATTATATTCACGAAAGCTGTCGGTAGATGCTATTGAAAATGTTATTAAAATAATATTAATATGGTATACAGTCACTAGTCACGTGACGGAGAGACAATTATTTGTGTATTTTATTAACACGATTAATTATACATACACCCCAGTCATGGGAATGGTATATTTGATCCGCATATTCGGCTACTCGTGTATACTATAATTAATTGATGTTGGTACATACTCGTCAGGTACACCAGTTATGGAATGCGGCTTAAGAATTACATTAGTAAAATGTATAGGTACTACATAAGATCATTAATAAATGTTTAGTATGATCTCTATATTGTACAGAAATGTACAATTTTTGTTTGTATATACATATAAAAATAATATACATGTATACAAAGGTAAAACACTAAAACATTAAATTAAATCCTTAAATAATGTTACATTGTAGGAAGAAATATTAATTGTGAAATAAATACATATTGCCCAAGTAAATTCAATAAGTCAATAGGCAAACCTTAAAAAAATTATTATTAATAAGTTTCAATAATGATGAACATATCTCTTTCAAAAATTATAAGTTATTTTCTATTTACTGTTTATTTATCTAAATATACCTATAGTTTAAAAACAATAATTAGGAAATCAGAAAAAAACATTAAATGCAACTTAATAAAGTAATAATAATAAAAAATGAGTTATAGTTTTTATTTTCCTTTAATACATATACGACAATTATTTATATATAATTACTTTAATTTAAAATAATTTTCTGTATTACTTAATACTTAACTTTGCAAAAAGAAAATTATATATATATATATATGAAGTACGACTTAATTGAATTAATACTACATACAAGGGCATGTATTTTCAAAATAGTTGGTTTCCATTATAATAAAAGTCAATAAGAGAAATTAATAAGAATAAAAAAAAAGAATACTCCACAAAACAAAGGACAGCGATTTATAAATATTTTTATGCTGCTAAATAATAACAAAATAAAAAAACTATACAATCGCAATTAAGAGACCAGGAGAAGTAAAGGGAAAAGGGATCCAATGTTTAATTTTTAATTTTAGCGATTACCTAAAACAAAAATTGTTGTACATTATAATGTAAAATACACTAAAAATGAAAAAAATATGTATAAAATTTTACACGTCAAGTGAGAATTTTTTTTTAAATAGTTGTGCACAATTTTGAAAATTGAAAAAAAAAAAGATTTGAATTTCAGAGTTGACATCGCTTTAATTAGTTGCTGAATTGCAAAATATTTATACCAATTTATAAATTCAAAGCTAAAATTAAAGTACATGAAGGCTCAGTTCTTGCTCGCCTGGTTCGCAGTAGCTAGAAAAATATGAACACATTTTTTTTTTTTTTGTCAAGACTGTTATATATAAATAAATAAAATAAATTTTAAAACAGTAGTAAAAAAAAATTACGATTGAAATATTGAACACAAAAACAAACTGTAAAGGAGTAGCCAGAACAACCAATACATAGCAAAACATAAACATTTTCAAATTGATTTTTTACGAAAATCTTTATTTACAAGTTATTTCCAGTTTGTTTATTGATTTTAAAGATCATAATTTTTCCCATCTACATTTAATTTGATTATGGATTATTACCTAAGGTAGCTGACGTCTGGGGGGGAAATGGTTGTGGACCGCCAGCTGCAGCAGCACCGGATACAGGTGAACCGCCTTGTGGTACAGCAGCACTCTGTCCATCATTATTGTACTCCTTTTGTTTCAACATGGTCCAGTCGAATATGTAATCATATTGATGATTTAATGTCCTAAATAGAATGCGGAATAACTGTCTCAAATACATATAGTCTGGTGATTCTTCAAATCTTAAACCTCGGCTGTAGTTTAGGAACATGGCAAATTCTGCTGGCAATCCCTATATCAAAAAGATTATAAATACTATTTAAAAAAAAATTATGTATTCGTAATAATATGGATCTCTATTTTCAAATACAGATTTTATGAAACTAATGAAACCCCATAAATAATCTTCAACTATTTTCCAAAATAAAATAAAAACGTTACTATTTTGTTATTATGACTACCTAGTACCTACCTAAAATTCACTGGTATCAACTACCAAGTTTTGATAATTGCAATTCCAGGGTTGCCACAAATTTAAAATTTCTTGATTTTTCATTTTAAAAAATCATTTTTTATTACTGTTATATATATTTACATTAATAGTAAATATAGATTTATTATGACATAAATCACTTTAATTCATTTTTAATAAAAATAGTAAAACAATTTTATAACACAAGCACATACAAATATACAAAATAATATTAAAATTAATAATTATTATAAATCAAACAAAAATTTAATAACTCTTAACTCTAACAGTTATGGGTGGTATAAATGAATACTTATTAGTTTTTTTTATAAACTATTACTTAACTTAAATTAATAAAGTATTAAAATAATGAATAATAAAATTATTAATAATTATATGTGAACCATGTATCCATACACAATCTTGTAGTTTTAGTTGGAATATCTAATAAAATCTGATTATCTGTCAATGACAAAGAATAAGAATGACATTATACAAAAATATTATTTTTTTACGAAAAATTAGAACTGAACGATTAAGTTCTACATCTACAACTATAATTTGATACTTAAAATATTTTTTTTTTTAAATTCCCCGAGTACCCCTGAATTTTACTAATAAATGTCAAATTCCTTGATATTTCTAAGTTTTCCAGGTAGCGTAGCAACCCTAAATTCTATAATAATGCTATTAATTTATAAATTATATTAATAATATAGAAGTATATATATTATGATATAAACGATAAAGCAATATAAATAAAAAGTTAAAAGATGCAATTGTTACAGCCAATATAAAACAGGATAAAAAAGTTTGAATTTCTGACTTTATTAGTTTTTATGGTAAGTATTGTAGTTTGAAAAAAATAATTTTAAATCACAATTTTTATTTTACCAATTCAAATATTTATAAATATATAGTCAAAATAAATTAATACACATATATTAAAATACCAAAATCGTACTAAAATGCATTCAATTTTGAAATGTCGAAATTTAAAAATATGCATTGAAGAATAAATTAAATTTAACAATTAATAATAACAATCTGAAGAACATAATTTTAAAGAATATTATTATATACTAATTATTTAGAATTAAGATAAATTACAAGGTGGAAATACTACATTAGTTACAATTGATGACTTATGCCCAGTTGCATGAAAACAGTTCTGTAAACTGTTACAATAAAGTATCAGTTCTGTATATTACAAATTAAAAACAAATTGTGTTTCACGAAAGAAATAATTTAAAAAAGTATTAATGAGGATATAACTTCTTACATGGTAAATGGTGTATATACATTTTAATGTTATCAAAGATTAAATAGGAACAGTGCCGCCAATATACTTAGCTTATTAAATTTACTTAGGGCACTACCCCCTCCACACAAAAAAAAAAAAAAAAATTTATAAATTTATGGTTTTTAAAAATAACAAAATTATAAGGATACTTGCAACACTAAAAATTTTAGAAAACCCAAATCAGATCTACAACTTATCGATTTGAAAACTGTATATTTGATATAATCTATTTTTTGCAGAACTGATAACGAATACATTTTCATGCAACCCAACATTAGTATTAAAAAAAGTCATTTTTTGGCCAAAATTAAATTTAATCCAGTTTTATTTTAGGAAAGAAAAATCTTGATGTCACTATTAAAGTAAAATTTTATTTTAAGTTTATAACAAATTGAATATACTTTAGGCCTCCGCTTATGCAAATATATATAAATTAATTGTATTTATAATAAAATAAATACATTTATTCTTTTTTTTTTTATATAAATCTGTGACTATAGGTGACATCACAATATTTTATAATTTGTTTTTTTTTTTAATTTTTAAGAACAGTGCCACCGATGTAGCATATTTAGTGCCTAAAAAAATATACAATTTATTATGACTTCCACCCAAATTATAATTGATTCTCCTTCTTTGTTTATCACAAAGAAAGTGTTATAAAACATGATAGAATTAATTATTTATATAAATGTATAATATGCTATTATACATGTTTTATCTTTTGTTTTTTCACTTATATTTGAACAATATTTAACCTCAGTCATTCAGTGTTTTATGTGTACAATCAAAAATAAGAGATTCTCTTAATTTTAAATAAAATTTCATTGTTTAACATATATTTCTGCATATTTGTTTTTTAGAAAAATAACATAATTCACACATTTTATGGCTTTCAAAATCTTAAAGGCTCATAATAACATGATAGATACAAGATTTACCAAATTTTAAAACTTTCCACTTTAGATTTTTTTCATATCAATTAATATCAGTAATATCTATAATTGCTAATAAACATGATTTCCAATGGTTTTATTATTTTTGTCTTATTGTATCTTGCAATGCATTGTCATTTTCTCTATCATTTATAATACTATTTACAATAACTTCCAGAAACATGCATTGTTTTGTAATTTAAGATAATCACAATACAACACCCTTTGACAATAGATACATGAAACACTCTAATAGGTCCCAAGTTTAGGACATATTTGCTCGTTTTGTGTAGCAACTGTAAATATGCATCTGAGGAAATGACCCCCACTTGTACCACCCAAGACTAGGACTGATAAGGGTGTGTATAAGTCTAATAAAACAAAAATTATGTTTATGAACAAAACATATTAATTTATCCAGTGGAATTTAACGTTTGTTGACATTGATATTTTTGTCACATTTTTTTTTTTATTTTTTTTCTATTTCTTCTACCCTTAGAGATGAGGATAAAAGTTCAATATAAATAATTTAAAACTAAAACTATTGTATAAAATAAATAAAAATAATATTAAAATGTTTATATTATTATACCTTGCATAGGAATTCAACAGGCGTTGACATTTTTTTCTCACTAATTTTTTCATATTTCTGCCTTTTTGTTGCTGCCTAAAATAAATGATAAAATAGTAATATAAAATAAAGTAAAATAGTAAAATTTAAAAAGAAATAGAGCTTTCATTATACCTTTAATCCTTGCCATGGCAAACATCCTTTATTAAAATACATAAGTACATATCCCAAGGATTCAATATCATCCCGACGGCTAAAAATTAAAATTTTTTATTAAAAACATTATATAATATATTAAAATAAAAATATTTAACAAACAAATACCTTTGTTCAATTCCTAAATGAGCATTGATTGAAGCATAACGGGCCGTTCCTGTAAGATTTTTGTCCTCGCGATATGAAATATGTGTCCTTGTGCGCATATCTCTATATTTTTTAGCCAATCCAAAATCAATAAGAAATAACTAAAAAAGTTAAATAAATTATATTAATGTTGGATTAAATTTTTAATATAATATTGCTAACTTTATTGCAATGACGACCAATTCCCATAAGAAAGTTGTCCGGTTTAATATCACGATGAATAAAGCTTTTACAATGTACATACTCAATACGGCTAATCATTTGGTCAGCCAACATAAGCACTGTCTTTAAAGTAAACCGTCGCGAACAAAAATTGAAAAGATCTTCTAACGATGGACCTAGTAAGTCCATCACTAAAATGTTGTAGTTTCTTTCTAATCCAAACCATCTGAAATAAAATACAAAAATAAATAAATATTTATTTTTGAATACTCAACTTTAACTAAGTCTAATTAATGGTTTTAATAATAATAATTAATAATATTGCATATAATTTATTCAATCTAACCAATTCAATTTAATATTATAAAAAATCAAATAAAAATAAACATTATTCAGATAAACATCCTTATAATACATGTATAAAATTTAAAAAATTTTATTTAATGAGTAATGTAACTATGTACATAAAAAAACAGGACATTTTAAATTAGCATTAGTAAGTGACACACCAAAAATTTGGTGATAAGACTATATTAAGATAATAACACTTTAATATTCTACAGGTTGTTAAAGAGAATCCATATGGCCACATATATTTTCTTCTAAATAAAGATTTTTAAAATATTGAATTTTTTAACAATTTAATCAAAATAGTAATTTGTAATAATTTTTATTATTTAATGAAAATTGACTTGAAATTTATATAAATGGTTTGGGCACTAATTTGTTACCACTAAGAAACAGATTTATATGCACAAAAAAACCCTCAAAGGATGCACTTAAAAATATTATAATATCTTCAACATTGAAAAAAATTTATATTAATTTGCGAAATGCATTGCAAAAATCTATGCGATTACGAGATTTCGGGGTGATAAGACGACGGTGCGAAACGAAAAACACTCAAGCGATAAGAAACAGACGGCGGGACGGTTTTCTTCCATAAGAACATTTCTTTTATAATATTATGCATACAGTAATATACATAATTTAATAATTTTTAATTAACTAATAAGTAATTATTTATGTTATGTGTATAATATTAATAAAACTTATTTTTAGTATGAATAATTCAAAATAAATAGCCAAGGGGCGAATTTTGTGGTCACACCATGCTGATTGACTGCTAACAGTAGCGGCTACTAAATTCGCAACTGGCAACCAACCCAGTGTGATAATTGTACATATTAAGTACATAAGTCAAGCTTAATACACCGTGTATTAATTGTTTTTTACGTAATTAATATATTGTGGTACACATAATGTAAAAATATGCTCAAGGAATATCTAAATATTTTGGTATCAAAATACATAATTCGAAAATTTGCTAATACATTGTTATTGATACATTGTACTGTTGGGCAAACTATATATGCTAAATTTAATAAAAATCCACATATCGCCACCTCTTAAAAAATTGTGTTCCCAAAAAGGTATACTATACGCAATCGTGTTTTACAGGTGTTTTGATAAATTGTGTAATACGGATGAAAAATTTCAGGGGAAAATAAGGTAGAATTAATACGTCGTTTTAGATTTATCTGTATTGTGATGGATTATCTATATATTATATATATACATATATATCATTTTGCTTAAAAAAAAAAACAGATGACGGAATCGATGAAATCCCGGATATAGAATATATCTAAAACACTTCGTTATTTACGTGTGTGTGATTGAGAAACTGAAAATCGACATTTCAAAGCCCCTTGAAAATATTTAAGAACGCCTTTTAATTTTTTTGAAAAATAGTTTATAAATTTTGTTTTCAACATAACCTGGCTTAAACAGCGTAATATAATATAATATCTTATACGTACGAATATAGTGTCAAATTATATAAATTTTTTTTTCAATAGATACAAAATAAAGATTTTATTTAAATTGTATTTAGAACATGATCGAATAAAATTAATAAATACTGTTATTAAGGTTTACTTAAAAATAACCGGTTTTAATATGAAAAATACTTTTTATATAAATATGTTACAATCAATATTAATTATTATGATTATCGAATTAGTTGTATATTTATTATTTATTCATTCATTATATAATAAACGGTTCTGTTATTAATATAATTAACTAGTTGTATCATTTACAATTAATCTTAAAACAAAAATATATAAATATGGTACAAAATATATAGGTATAAATAAATGAATATGATAATATATATATATAAATAAATAATATTATAATAAAAAATACGGGTCCTTATTGGCTTGAATCGACGAATCAATAGTTCGTTTTGATTATAATTGATAGTTGGCGTGGATACAGTAAAAGGAAGAAGTGAGTGAGTGGAACGTTGAGGAACCATAGTACCTTGGATAACAAATAGGGAGAATCTATCTGCCCAGACAATAGCTGTATTGATAAAACTGATAAATCATTTCTTTCGATAAAATGATTCTGTATGAGCTAATAAACATGGGTTTAGAAATATTTTCCGTCATAAAATGTAGTTTTCCTTTACGTTTAAGAAAATTATTGGAAAAATCGAAAAATACCTTCTCCAAAAGTATTAAAATAGCAAAAAATTAATTTCCATATATTACGTTTAAATTAAATTTAAAACAGTCATAAACACACACAATTACTAAATAGTAGTAGGTAAGAATAATTATATTTTACATAGGTACCTCCTAATAGATAATAGATTTTATAGAGACTAGATTATTAATAATAATATAATTAAAGAACAATTTAAAAATTTTTTGTATCAATAGAGGTCGAAAGAAATATTGTTCTGTGGTGATAATAGTCCAAAAAAGTGAAAACCACTTGGAAATAGAAAACGAAATCGGCGGTTGAAGGCGTGGTATTATTTTCCTCACGGCTGTAGGCTGTATGGTATATTATAATATGTAACTCCGCCCGATGACCTACAAACCTAATTTCTGGCTTGCATCATCGAAAAAAAATAAATAATAGACCCAAATAATCATCCACCCTTAAATAAATTAAACTTATGTCTCAAATAATAAAAATCATACTTTTCCAAATTATTATTTAAATGTATAAATAGATTTATATTAAGTATCTCAATAATTGTATATTTGATTTGTGTAAATCTCGTTGATACAGATGATTTTAGTTTAAATCGCGTGCAATAGGTGATCATGATGGGAATAGCCAAAAATTAGACATAATAATACAAAACTACTCAAAAAAATGTCACTGAACCAGTCAAGCGAGAAAAAACGGACAACGGCGGGTTTTCTTCCCGATGATTTATAGTATGAACACAGAACGTAACACAAAACGGAAAAATTGTAATTCCAAAGCACAACATCGATAAAAATGGAAAAGAAAATACCAATGCAGCCGCCGCGTCGGGTCGGAAAACGGTCAGCGGAATTACACAAAAAGCGTAACATTTTCTCTTCCACCAAATACCGTCTATTTGAAGTTAGCATATTATATAAAAGATATTTAATAGAGATTGTAAATTTAGTTTGTCTATTTCACTAGGAAACTATGTCTGACAGTATATTATATAATATATTCTTTATCTATTTGTGTATCGTTGCGTTCGCTCAGTTATAAAAATAACATAATAATATGCAATTTGCTTGTTGGATAGAATGCTGGTGGTGGATGTATTGAATTTGAAAACAATGATAAGTCATCTTTTGATAAAATGATTCTGAGTTTAATATAGTTTTAAATTATTTTCGGTAGTTTTCATTTATTAAAAAAATTGAAATATACATTTTTTTAAATAAAAACTACAATAAGATAAATGTTTCATCAGATTATTACCCGAAAAATCCCACTCATCCCATTCTACACAGCTGTGCATGCTATGTTACATGTATATATGTATTTACATACATACATAAAAAAAAAAAAACAAATTTTAAAATTATATAAAAATTACCGAAGAGCAGTTATTTTATTAATATATTTTAACGTGCTAAAATTATAGTATATTGGTGGTAATTTTCATTACAGTTATAATTTCATCATTGTTATAACAATTTTTTGTCATTATTGGTGTAATTTTCTTTTACGATTAATAAAACTACCAAGAAAATCGACATATGACCTCTCTTTAGACTTATTTAGACTTATTTTTTTAGAATTTATTTCATATCATAAGGATCTTTACTGAAAAATGTGTTCGCCAATTTATATATAACTACAATAGAAACTACAAAGAAATTTCCTCAACCATTCAAACACGAAAGAAAAGTGACAGGGGAAAAAATGTCCGTTTACGTGAAAAATTTACGTGCGATTGTGCAAACACATCTAATCGCATGGACATGAATTACACTCGCAATAAAATTTAACAATACTAATTATATAAGTGTTTCACATCAAATGAATTCGAACACTTGTGATTTCCCACTATAGTCGCGTGCACGAAAAATGAGCGTTGACCTTTTCTGACGAACTGAAAATATAGGAAATATTTCTAATATTAGAGTAAATTTACCTATTACCAAATGTATAAATGAAATCATGATTTATGCCATAAAATCATATTTTTCGAAATTTTTATTATAAAGAAAAAATATATGTATTTAAATTAATTAATTTTTTAAATAGTTTACAACATGAAAATTTTAAAAAGGACAACTGTAGTGAGTGTTTAAAATTAATTATATCCTTTTACAAAATAGTATTGACGAAAAATAACGACGCTACGGCATAGACGACAATGATCTCGTCTATAAATTTAGTAATAGATTAATTTACTCCAATATTAGAAATTATAATGTGATAAAAAGCTGAACGTAAATTTCGTATAATACATCCTCTTAAATTAAAAAAAATTACCATATAACATGTACCTAATCAAAGAAGACTTGAATTGTAATATAATTTCTATTACCTACCTACATAATATATAATTAGAGGTGGGTGAAACTCAAAATTTAGGTGTCGAATCGAACTTTGAAGTTCAAGAGCGAACTCGAACTAGTTTTTTTGTCGAACCCGACCTTAACTTCAAAAATATACCAAAAGCAAAAAGATCATAACCAACGAATATATATGTTTTACAAAAATAAATGTAATACAATACTTTCTTCAAAACATAAATACAATAATGTTTCGCTAATCCGGTATTGATGGAAACAAATCCCGTCCGGATCATCAAAAGTCCTAATTAATTGGAATCATCTTTAAAATATTTGCTAAATAAGTTTCAAACAGATAAAACTAAGAAAATCGTTATTTTTATGGTAAAAATGACTTTTGGTCACAATACTACAATCTAGTCAATCTAGACCAACATTGTTAACCTAAATATTGATTTAGAATAAAAAACCAAACATCCTATAGATTAAAATTCAAAGTAGGTACTTATTGATATGATAATATAGTTTGAAAATGGGTAAAAAGTTACAAATTCCGGATTTTTGGTTAAAAAAATTACAAATCGTATTTACTTTAAAACTATTCGTAACATGTTTTTTGAGAAATGTTTTTCATTCTTGTTTGTACTATTTTTTTTTATCTAAACTTTACAATAAATTTTAGATTAAATTGAAACAGATTTAAACTTATTTCACAGACCAGTTTTCTATTTTTACTGTAATTATGAGGTCTATTTCTGATAATGCAACTATTAACTGACCTTTTGTGTGTTGTATTTTGTAAAATATGAAAATTGGTCTAGTTTGTACATAATATCTAATATAAATTAATTAATTTAATGCATTCTATGTTAAAATGTTTAATGATATTGAAAAATCCAGCTACTTAAAAAAAAATAAATTCTAAAAATAAAATAATTAAAGAGTGGATGACTAAGGTATATTAATTTCGGCATTTCAAAAAAATGATATCGCAAAAAAGGTTAAAAAAATACATCCCAACAATACAAGATTACGTGATTACAACATTAAGTATCGAAATAAATTTACCTCGATTCTTGGAGCAAAATATATTTTTTTAAATCCAAATTTTCTGAAACAATTTCTAAACCAAAACTTACTAGGAAATTAATAAAATAACACATCTGGATATAAAAATAATGGTAAAAATTAAGTATTCATATATTATAATATACATATGAAATAAATAATGGACAAATAATAAATCCGCAAGATCCTTTCATTCAATGCAACAAATATCTTTAATATTTTTTTTGTAGATGTTGAAGAAGACTATGCAAGAAATTTCAAAAATACTTCTCATAAATCTCGGAACAAGATGTATAATCTCTTTTTTAAACTCCGAAAATATAAATTTGAATACCTATATTATTATAACCGAGCAGTTCATCTGCGCCTCTAAGTGATGTCATCGTTAGATCAGATCAGTGGTTCAAAAACATTCAATTAAATATCAGTGTCATTCAGTGGAAGGGGAGGGGGGTTAAAAAAATATTGAATTCCAACAATATATAACCATCATACATTTTACTATATTTGGGGGTGAAACTGCCTAGTTGACAGATATAAAATTAAAGACGTCAGTGAGTAGAGATGGAGGTCTATGACGCCCCACTATTTTGGTAATTAACACAATTTATAACCGGAAGTTTTGTTATTATAGGTAAAATAAAAGTATATTGAATGTACCTTCCTATGCTCCAACTAAATTCACAAGTCATAATGGCATTATAAATATATCTATTAAGCCTTAACTACAAAAATATTTGTTTAAAATAAAATAAAAAATTTTGAAAATGCCCACCACATAAACAGTTAAAAACCAACAAAATACACGTTTTAAACGTTTTATCATGTTTCAAAAACGTATTATTTAACTACCTACGCAAAATAAACCCCATATTGTTTGAAAATGTCCAGTTCCTAGAATTATTATTTTTGGAATTTCGAGGAAATAACTGATAGGTACTTTAACCCGTTTTTCGATAAATACTTCAAAACGCAACTTAACCTAATCCCGTTCTCTTACATAAAAAAAAAAAAAAAAACATTCTTAAAAATCAAAACAATAACATTTTACTTATTTGATTTACGAGATTTCAATATTTGGGAGGGGGACTTATCCAGTACCGAAATTTTGTTTAAAAATGTTATTTCCCAGGGGCATTTTTAGATAAAATTAATAGATCCCCTGTTTGGTATCATGGAATATTTACAAAAATTTTAAAGATATCTAAAGATACTAGATACCTATTTATAAAGATATTGGTTTTCTTTTAATTATTCCGAAAACTAAACATATGTTCAAACAACAGTTGAAAAAACAGGATGAATAATGAATATTTTAATGTTCGATCAAGATTACCAAAAAAATTGTATTTTCCAAAAAAATCTTACGGCAATTTAAAGTATTAGTATAATAGGTATATAGGTATACCTATATTTATATTGAACAATATCATGTAATTGGTAATGTTGCTTTATGCATACATGACACATGGACAATGTACATTGTACGTTACACACGTGTAGACAAAGTACGCCGAAAAACTAAAATTAAATCAGATATTGTATTTGTATCAGATTAATTTGTACGTAACTTTCGTTTTTGTCAATGACCAAACACATAAATAAAAAAAAAAAAAAAAATGGGAATAATAAGAAAAATATGTCCGTTTGTTACACGGCAAAGCACTGTTATTTTAGACGGTGAGCATAATATGCACAGAGAGCAGAGACTCGCTCGAGCAGCTGACAAAGCCCAGACGAAGACAATGATGATGGTTTAATGGCCCTAGCGACGTTGCCAGGTGACCGGACCCAGCGCAGTACCGTACGCAACGTTGCCGTTTCCGTGCGTAATAGAAAAGTTTCGTGATATTCTTTATAGCAATACAATTAGCGCTCCAGGAGAATGAGCCACCGGAAAATATTATAATGTACAAAAAAACATTCGAAAAAAAATTAATTAAAACAAACATGAAGACAACACCACACCATAATATCATACCATTTAAAATTTCAATATTATTTTACCTATTCACGTTGATTAAACATGGTATTCGATTTTATAATCAATGTCATTATTTAACTATAAGAATCTTATTTCATTAAATACTACTTATAACTAATAACTCAAATACTTCAATAGTATAGTAGATACATAAATATAATAAATCATATTACAATAACTCCAGATCAATAGCCAGAAACTGAAAACACAACTTTCATTCACAATACAATTATTATAATAATTAATTATAATATATCTAATAAATAATAATAAAATAATAAATTAATAAATGAATCATAACATAATCATTACAAAAAAAAATCAAGGCGATTAAATTTTGTAACCAAACATTGATTCAATGTATTATAGCTAATAAAAAAATAAAGGAACAATATAATAATTTATATACAAGATGATTCTAAATAAATTTAAACACATAATAGAAACCAAGTAATAGGTATAGTAATATTACTAAAAAAAAAATAATTTTTATTTAAAGTAAAATTTAGTACCAGTAAATTATTTTTAATTTCATGTATATTTACATATACAAAAAACATGTATAATTTGCACTGTCAAAAATTATCAAAAACGTATAGCACATACATATATATTATCTTAACAAACTAATAACTATATAATATATATATATATATATATATATTCAATAAATAATATATAACTCTAATACTATATCTTGATTATTGTATGATTTTCAATATAGGTATATAAGTAGATATCAATATTATAATATATATTTTTAATATATCTAAATATAAATCAAATAAAAACCACAAATAAAAACATTTTATTTTGATAATCTAAACTAAATAATAATAATACTTCTATTTAAAATCACCAATAAAAATAAAGATTTTAATATTAACTAAAGAACTCATATAAATATTTTTCATTTTGTACAACTTACAAACATATTAGAAATATGAAAGAAAAAAAAATGATAGATAACAACATTATCTAGTGTCCAACATTACCTATTTTCGATATTAAAATTTTATTTTAATAAGTTAGTTTTTTTAAAACTCATAAAACATGTTTAAGGCTGAACATGCCGCTGTGAAACCGTCAAATTCTATGGGATCGCACCACACATATCAATTAGATAAATGATGCCATTCAATTAATGTAAATTATAGTGAATAAAACACCTTGCCTATTCAGCATTAATTATAGGTTCATTTTACAACAATAAATATAATAATTTGTAGCAATATTTATCGTAAAATCTATAACTGGTCTATGAAATTGAGCCAGATTGTTATTTCTGGGAAATGATTTCATCGGTGTAAACTATTTTTACTACCGTGTATCGTAAGGTGAGTATTAAGTAATTTAAACAGAAATCATTTCCTAAAAATGTATAAAAACTTCACACTCTTAAATAACTAACATATTTGAAAACTGTAATATTTTGGGTTTTTACATGGCATGGTTTTTATTTTTATTTTTTTTTTTTAAATAACTAAGCCGTAAAAATGGTATATGATTAAAATTTCTCCCCCAAAAATATACACTATTGATTCTGCTGAAATAAGCTAAATTTGAAAAATACTCTTAGAGATGCCCTCTCCTAAATGACACTGAGATTCTTTATAAATAGTTGAATTAAAAATTATCATATTAATAGAATTCGATATTACTTTATTTAACAGAATAAAATTTTAGGTTACTATATTTTATGTGCAAAAATGTTTATAAATAAGTTTCATACATATTGCATATACCTATACTTAAATTTAATACATTTCGATTTTAGGTTTATGAAACAAAATAAAATTAACTTAAAATACATGTTAACAGACAATTTAGAAAATAAATGCCACATAATTGATTTTCCCCAGAAAATACTGAGAATTATTACATAATCTAGGTAAGAGCTATGCCACACTGCTTTTTAGCTGTTGGCCCAAACATTTTATTGCCAGCGGTTTTTATGTTTCATAATAACAGCTATATTTAAATGGACTGTGCCACACACAACGTTCTTACGGTTCTTCTTTACGTTGTTTTGTATGAGTAGCGGCACATCATATTTATATCCAACGATTTTCCATGATTAAATAATAATCAAACAATTCTCATTATTTAATTATAAAAACAGTAAAGCCTTAAATAAAATCATTCATAATTGACAGTGAAAAAAACCAATATGGCAGATCCCTAAAATGCATTTGAAATTTATTTGAGGCAATTGATAATTTAATGTTTTAGTTTTTAGTTTATAGTTAAAGAGCAGATTCTTCAGTTTTTAAGTTTAAAATATGATGCATAAAATAAAATTTTTATATTCTCTTAATATTTGGTCAAACAATTAAGTTGATGATGAATGTGATATGTTTCTCATTTCAAATGAGAAACATTTGAAATAAACAACAATAAATTAAACTTCACTTTTTTTTAATTTTTATAAATATAAAATTCAATTTGAAGAAAATAAGTCAGAAAAATTAATTATTTTTAGAATAATTAATTAATCTGATTTTTTCCATATATATGTTATATTAATTTTCAGATAATATAGGTATTATACTAAAATAGGAAAAATAAACATAACCTCTAAATTTCACCAAATTATTATTTTTTTCATTTAATTCTAGAATTAATTATTTATATTTGTTTGCTCTCATTAAGCTCCAAAAATGTCTATGAAAATCTAATAATCTGTTCTCTAATTATTACACAACATATTCTTGAAGGAATTCAATTTTGCAGTAAGTCCATAATTATATAGAAGTTAACTTAATAAGTTACAATTAAGTTATAATATGTAACCACTAGTACCTATTTAAACAATTTTTAAAATTGTCAACTTGATTTATAAAACCAAGTTTTCATAATTCATAATGCAAAATATGAATATATACATATATGTAATATATTCATATTGTCATGGCCAAACTTTTTTTTTAATATTGCGGTCTTTAATTCGTATAATTAGAATAAACAAGTACTTTACCAATAATATTATTATTACCTACAATAATTACTATGTAAATATATGTATTAGCATTATTTATTTTTAGTAACAAAATTGATTTATCGATTATAGAAAAACACCAACACAATTACTCTATGCAAAAACCAATTAACACCACTTTTGACAGTTTATGATTTTTATAAAGATTTTTTTATCCAAGAACAAGAATGAAATAAATTAAACCACCCTTATAAGAAATATATTGTAAATTTAGGTGTCTGATTTTCATCATGAATATTGCCTACATTTTATTGGACACATGTAAGTTTTATTTACAAAAGGTAAAAATATGTATTTTGTGGTGTTATAATATGACAGGTTAGGAAAAACTAACTCTTAAAGTTAGAATTTTAAGTTTATATGTATTTACATTGTACTATAAAAAATTATACAATTTGATGTAAAATATTATTAAGTATAATGATGAAAAATAAATAAATTGTTAAGTCAATAAAGAATACATTTTAAGTACAAACATAAACTATAGAGATTCAATGATTCGTAAGTTCTGAACCTCAAAACATGTTATTGTAGTACATAAAAAATACTTAGATATTACATTTTCAAAATATTTATTACTATTTTTTATTTTTATTTGTAATAGCCAGTAGGTATATTATTTTATATAATAAATGTTTACACATTATATTTTATTTATGTATTTTTGTGGTGAAATAAATGAATTTGAAAAAAATTAATGAATAAAAAAAAGTTCTGGTCAAAAAACAAAATAGCTCCAGAAAATTTAAATTGTTTTTAGCTAATATATAAAAAAAGACCAAAGTACCCAAAGATTTTTTTATATTAATTTCAAATATTCATCCAATATTTATAAAACAATTTTTTAATTTTTTAAAAAGGTTAAAAAATAATGGAATTTCTGGTTTTTGCTAAAAGCTTTTAAATTAAGTAAATTCCCTAAAAAATGGCAACAAATAATAATTATTGTAACAGTAGGCTAGTTTGAAATTAAAATTAAATAAAAAAAATCACTGTAAATTATATTTCAAATTAAAAATACCAAAAACTTTTAGTATTTTTTTTTTTTTTATATATTTATTCTTTGACTTTGAAATGTATACCATATTATTTGCCAAAGAACAAGAATATGACCAATCTCAAAAGATTAAAAATTGAGTTTTATAGGTACATCAACAAAATTGTCTTTTCAAGACGCTTGAAACAGTTTCAAGGTTTAATTGATAGTTTTATTATGATATAGATAAATATATATGATCTTATTTTATTATTATATTATTAAATAAACTTGCCTCATATGTGGTATTCCAACTCCTCCTTGTAATACTTTGTAAAGTCTGCTTTCATATTGTAATTGAGGGTGGCGTGCTTTTGCACTTTCAAATTTTATTGCAACCTCCTAAAACAAACAATTTATTTCAATTTTAATTCACGAGTTATCTATCTAAAATCTAGTAGGAGTATGACTCGACTTGAGATTCACATAATATATCAGATAACTTATATATGGAAAACGGTATTAACTCAATACAATTTGTACTTAACACGCAATACATATATTTTATTGAACCAATACTATATTAATTATTATTAAAATAATAACTACTATATGTCTATAAATTATAAGAATCAGATTATATTTTACAAGCAAACTTTTATCAAGTTATAATAAAGTAAAAATAAATATCAATCTAAATTTAACTTATCTATACCTAAATAAATAAATAAGACTAAAAATAAAAATACCCAAATTAGTAAATAATAAATTTCATAAAAATTAGTGATGTTACGAACTATTCGATTTTCGAACCGAACTAAACACAAAATAGTTCAGTTCGAATATCGAACCTAGGAAAAAAAATTTGAAACTAATTTGTCGAAAAACGATAAAAAGAAATGGGAAAATATGGAATCCTTCTTTACTTAGACTTAAAATCATGTTTAAAAGGCACCTACTTAATAAATTTTTATGCAAATATACATAATTAATAAAAAATAGTAATTTATATTATTGTATTGTTTTTTTTTTTTTATGAAGTTCGGTTCGGGTTCGATATTTTAATTGAATAGTTC
>JAIPRL010004604.1:0-33458 GCA_025469235.1 Pemphigus obesinymphae | reverse complement strand
AGAAAAAATCTTTCGTCGTGCGAGTTTAAATTCAGCTGCAAGGGCCTACATTAGGTTACAATCTTGTAGATGCATTATTTATTATTAGAGTTTGAGAATATTGGTAGAACATAACTTTTTATTATGTATGAAATTGATCAAATAGGTGTGTATAAATCAGGTATGTGACACTGACAATGGGATGGTTTTTTATTATATTACATCATTTATATAATATATATATATATATACATATAGGTATATATTATCTTAATAATTATTTATTTTAATAAAAAAAAAATTGTAATATTAATATTAATATTAAAATATTAACTTATATAACATAATACAATTGTTATAAACTAATCTTTTTCAATTATAATAATATAACGTTTAAATTTAATCATTGATTATAAATAATAATATTACATAATCATTGGTAATAACATTCGGAATAATATAATAATTTATAACACATTATTCTGAATTTAGTCACACAAGCAGCGCTACCTATTGTCTTGGTTCCCACACTATTACTATTCTGGCTCCCATCACTGCGTTTTAGCGCTGCCATATAATAACATTACGTTGGCTATCTATTGTATATTTAATCAATGACTTTACTAATCTCACTGTCTCAGTCACTTCCCTCCTTAATATAATATGTCCGAGCCATCTCTTAAACTATTCTCTCTTATATTAGGTACAAACTATTGAAGCTACTCCTATAGGTACTACCTTTTATATACCTGTTTCTTATTTTATCCTCTCTAGTCACTCCACTCAACCACCTTAACATTCACATTTCTGCTACACTCATTCTATGTTCTATCTTTTTATCCAGTGCCCAACATTCTGTTCCTAAATGCTCAAATTTAAATAAATAATTTAATATACACACAAACGGTAATAATAAGTAACTTTACCTAACTCATAGTTATGTTATACGTATAATATAAAATATACTTTTATTAAAAATTGAAATTACGAATCTTTTAATTCTGAGATATTTTAATCCGCTCAATTGTGTCTATTCTGATTCAGTGTGTATGTTACCACATATATATTTACATATATTTATTTAAATTTAATTAATTAATAATTAATTTTGGTTGGTATTTTCATATGGTTTTGTATTTGTGTGTGATCTATTGTATTATATAATATATGTATATGTGCGTTAATCAATTAATTACATCATCTAGTTTTTTATATGACAGATTGTAAATCAGATGTATAATAAGTGTCAAATAATTTATACATTCATTCTGTATAATTTATTACACTAATTTATAGGTACAACCAACGTAAAAAATGTCTTAATTCATTTGACGCATTATAATATTATATCGAAGTCCGAGTTAATACGATTAATTAGATTAGATTATATAGATACTTCATAGTTAATAATATTTATATATTATATCAACATATTAATTGTCTAACTTGTGTTTTCGAATTTTCCCGAATAGAGGGCATAAAGAAATATTTCGGTAAGTAATTCATTTATAATTAGAAAATAATAATCTTTATATATATATAACTTTTCTGTGCATCTGTCTGTGATCGTGTAAATTCTAAAAGACCTTACTGATTTTGACAAAAGTTTCAGAGATTATTCTCAGAGATATTAGAAAAGTTTAGAAATACGTCCAATAGGCAGCACTGAAGAAACTTTTTTTTATATTTAGTTGATTATAAACTACTATCATATATGAATGCTTTATAGCTTAGTGTTGCCGTTGTTTTTAAATCAATTAATGAATCAAAATTGTATTCAAAAACTATTATTATTTATTTATTATATTTGGTAATATTACATTTCACATCTTAACCCCTTTCATACTGGGAAAACCCGTTCACCGGCGTAGTCGGGTAATTCAAGTAGTATCATGTAAATGGTAAATATCAAAATATGGGAATTATCCATTTATCCTATTAAAAAATTAAAATAAAATAGTAATTTATAACTACTGTACATTTACGCAAATTAAATTGTGTGAACATTTTTCCTATATAGGAATTAATATACATAGTTCATAGTTTAAACTTCTCAATTATTATAAAATAATATTATACTATAAACACTTACTTCGGTCTACTGATTATTATTAAAATTAAATGTTCATATAATATTATTAGATAGCAATTATCGAATTTAATTTACTACATATAATAAAAAGGGAAGAGACTGAAGCAGTAAGATTAGTAAAGGAAATTTATATTGATAGATATAGAGGAGAGAAAGACCGAAAAATTTAGTGAGGTGGAGGGTCGTTGGGATGTCAAGCGATATGAGAAAGGTGGGGGCAAGTGAATAAGATACGGGGAATAGTGTTTAATGGAAGTGTAGATATAGGGTGGCCGATCCCAAATAGTTGGGAGAGAAGGTGAAGTCTAGAAGAAAATACACATATGCTGGCATATAACTCAAATTACTATTATGATTTATTATATAAAATATAAAATATTATTCAATTTTATAAACGATTATCCAATATTTTAAAAATGAGTATTATAATGAAATTTCAAAAATAAGTATTATGTTTTTAAAAACAAAAAAAAATTATTTTCTACGATATGAAATTAAAATGTATTAATTACTTTAAATTAACTTAACTGAGTTTTACTTTAAAGTAACTAATTATTTATTAAGTAAATATCATTAAATACAAGTTAAGGTAAAAAAGTGAAAATTAACTTAACTGAAACTTATTAACTCATTAATAGCTCATTGCCATAATCATTAGAATTTAAACTTTTAAAGCCTTTAGGGTTAGTTGTGTCACTGGGTGATGAATTATTTAATATTTTACTAAATTAATATTTTAACACGTAAAAATCGCACTATTAATTATGTTCACAACCTTGAGATCAAATTTTTCTAAACTTGGGTTTTTCACTCTGGTCCACATAATCATTTTTATTATAAGATATATGAGTACAAGATATTTACTAGGGTATAGGTGCTCGTGCATCTCTAAAATACGATTACGACTATACGAGTGGCTATTTTAGTTTTTTTACAGATGTGGTCAATATTTATAAATGCTAAAAATAACATTACAAAGAAAAAAAATTATTTCTCATTTAAGTCAATGGCAGATTTAATGATTTGAGAACACTTAAATCTACACTTTTATTCCTGAAAAATTACTTTGCTGTTAATATTGGAAATAGTTTTCTTGTTTTATCAACGATTACAAAGGATACAACAACTGTAGAATTAGAGCTACTAGAATTGTAAAAGAACGAAAGACTAAAAGAACTAAAAAGAAGTGGCGGTTTGGCCATAGAATTTTGGAAGAAGGTTAGAACAGAAAAATACCTAAAAAGAGTGTGTTAAGAGACTTACTTTAATATTTGGGAGTACTTAAGTATGTGAATCACTGTACTCAACATTTAAGTTCATTAAATTGAAATATCGATCTGATAATGAATAAATAATGAACATTTAAGATAACTCGTGCGATGTCTGCTTACAAAATATCAGCCACATTTCAAACATCCAACAGCAAAACGATCACTCGAAAAAGGACTTAGTAAATTTGTTTATTATACATATAATTAAATTATCTATAATAATAATGTAGCAATTATGTGCAATATTTTTGCGTATTTCATGATAATTGAGAACTTTTTTTATCTCTTGGCTCTATGCATATTATATATTTTATTATATATTTTGTGGCTCGCAAATCTCTTCTCACTAGCCACCTCTGTATTATAATACAATTTATTAGTTCCTAAAATATTCTCTCTATGTTATAGAATATATATAAAATGTTCTCTATATTATATTTTAATGATTTATTCTAAACATATAAATGTAATTGGTTTTTCTAGGAGGAAAAAGTGATCTTAGAGGATGCGTCAACTATGCATTGTTAAATCATTGTAAGTAAAATAAATTATAAAGTAGTAAATTTATATAGGTAGGTACCTACTTATTTATTTATTATGTGTTTTATAAGGGCTGATTCCCAAATATAATGATTAATATATATATGTCTGTATAGTTGTCACAATATGTTACAATTTTATACACATACTTAATAATTTATAAACATATTACATCAAAATAACAATTATATATTATATTAATAATACAAATTCTAAGACTTAATTATAATTATATTGTTTATTTACATATTAAAAGATTGAATTGAAACATTGTTTCGTTAATCAACGCAGATATCAATGTAATGTTGTTAAAATATATTTATAAGAGCACTTTTATTATAATTTGATAGGTGAAATGGTACATAGAATTTATCTTATAATTTACGTTTAATAATTTAAAAATAAAACATAGCTCCAATATTTTCGGACTTAAGCCTAAAAATTCTAATTTTAAATCTGAGCTGACAAGACGAGTGAGCTAGAAGTTAATTGGATTATTAAAATCATTAGACTTATGATTTATAAATCCGAGCCTAGAAGAGAATTTTGAATAATAGTATAATGTTCATTAAATAATAGTAATGGATTATAATACATCCCAATATCTATATTATATCTCTATCTATTATTTGTAATAATTATGTATAACTGTATTTCGAATTTTTGAAAATGTTATTATATTATATTTTTTAAAATATAAAAACAGATTACATTGATTATATCAAATATTGAAGCAATTTAATATAATTTGTATAAACTATAACTTTGTAAGATATATATTAAAGGTTTAAAATTTGTTGATTTTATTTTTATTGACGAAATTTTTGAAAATTATATAAATGTTGGCCTTTGTGTTTAATCTCTATAAAAAATATGTTGAAGTGGTGTGTACTGTATATTTGGGATTAATGGTGATATAAATAGAAATAGATATATTATAGCAGTTTAGAAGTAGCTTATCATTTTTTTTTATCGAGAATTAATATTTATAACAATTTTAAGTTATTTTCTTGAAAGTTAACAAAAAAAAATCATTGCTAACTTTTAACTTAACTTTTATTATTTTATATAAGTTGTTATAAAATGTATTATTTGTAATGATGGATGGGTATATTTATTATTAAAATATATAATTTTGTATTTTATACTTTTTAGTAGTTATATGAGTAACATAGATTTAATTTAACTATTAAATATTATTATTATTATTATTATTTTATAATATAGATATAGCACAATTTAAAGGATTGGATTTTTTTATACGTTTTTGCAATAAATAAACTGTGTATTATTTAAATTTATTTTATTTGTAATATTTTTTTGAAAAATGATTTGTTATGTTTCGTAACAGAAATATTTGACTCTTAATAATACTAATTTATCAAATATTACAATAGAACTAAGATATTTCCAATATTAATAATAGTTTATTTGTTATCTAGGGGAATCAAAAATAAATATAAATTATACATGTAAGTTATATTATTAAAGAGTATCATGGAGGCTGCTTAGAAATACTTTTTTTATTACAAAAACCTTTAACTTAAATGTTTCGTTTATAAAACGTATTTATTCAAAAACCATCAATATAAGTAAAATTACAAATATTAAAATATTATAAATGGTTTAAGTTTTTTTTTTATTTGTATTTTTTTGTCCATTCTGATATTTAAATTTGATTTGGTAATATGTACATGTTATATTTAAAAATTACAGATACTCTGAGAATCATGAATTGAGAATAATTATAAGATGATATATAATATTATTTAATTCATTTATTTAGTAAATGAACATTATGCCGAATTCATAAATATACAGTTTAATACATACTGGAAATATCATAGATCAATTATTTAACTTATTTTACCTAATATTGACATTAAACATCATTTAATATGATATCTACATAACAAATATATTTTTTTAAGGTATTGGAGAAGAATTTTATTTAGATTTTAAAGGCCATGTTAAAGGAGGTAAACACTTATGCATTCATTTATGAACGAATAAAATAAAATCAGCATGAATATTTATAAATAAAGAGTATCCTGGAAGGATTTAACAATAATTGTAACATTATAGGCAAATCGAGATTTTTATTTTAACTTTTATTTTTAGAATTGGTTGGATTTTAAACAATTTAAATATTAAATCAATAATTATTATTATAATTAAAATTATTTATCCTCTTAGTAGAAAACTTAGCCCTGTGGAGGGGGCTAAGAATACCTCCACGGTTTCCTCATGCCTGTCGTAGAAATCGACTAATTGAGGTTGCGTCAGGTTGACAGCTAGCATAAAACTTGTCAAAAAGGTATGAGGAGTCTTAAAACGAATATAGGCGAGTTTTCCCATCTCGGATGTTCGCGGGGAAAACAAAATTACGTACTTGGTTGTAGAGATAGCCTAAGGGACCAAGTGACCAATACCAGCCTGACAGCGGCTGCGGTAGCCGTTACATTAGTTATATGTGCGCGCTACCCAACGGCCGTGATGTCAATGGTGTAGAGAAAGCACCAAAGTGTTTTGGGTTAGATTCGCGCTTGAGTACGCAGGATAGGTTCCAAGTGAGAGTAGGTATGTGGAATGTAGGAACATTGACAGGTACGGGTAGGGAGCTAACAGAAGTTTTGAAGAGGAGGAATGTGAATATTTGTTGTGTGCAAGAAACAAAGTGGAAAGGGGAGAGAGCAAGAGAAATTGATGAGGGGTATAAAATCATATATTCAGGAAGGACTAGTACAAGGAATGGGGTAGGAGTGATATTAGATGATGAAATGAAAGGAAAATTGGTAGAGGTGATTAGAAAAAGTGATAGGGTTATTTTAGTGAGAGTAATATTAGAGGATAATTTATTAAATATAGTTAGTGCGTATTCTCAACAAGTGGGATGTGAGGAAAGTCAGAAAGAGGAGTTCTGGCAAGAGATGAATCAAGTAATGCAAGAAGTACAAAGAAATGAGAATATTGTTAATGGTGGGGATATGAATGGACATGTAGGCTGTGATAGAATAGATTATGATAGAGTGCATGGAGGGTATGGGTATGGAGAAAGTATAGAGTATAGAGAAAAAAATTGACTTTGCATCAGCGTATGAATTAGAAATTCTGAACACTTATTTTAGGAAGAGAGAAGAGCATTATATAACTTATAAGAGTGGGAAGAACAAATAACAAATTGATTATTTTATTTGGAAGAGAGGGGGTTTGAAACAGTGTAAGGACTGTAAGGTGATCCCGGGGGAAAGTGTGACAGCACAACATAGATTAATGGTTATGGATATTTGGTGTAGGAAAAAGAGGGTGTACAAAAAGAAAAATATAGTTGAGGAACCGAGGATTAGGTGGTGGAAACTAACGGGTGAAAATGAAAAAGTATTTATAAGAAAGCTAATTGGGAGAGGGATGTGAAACATGGAAGGGAATGTAAACGAAATGTGGGAAAAGGTAGCAGAGGTTGTTAAGAAAGTTGCTAAGGAAGTCGTGGGCGTGAGTAGATGTAATATGTCACAGGATAAGCAAACATGGTGGTTGGCAGAAGAAGTACAGAAGATAATATCAAAGAAAGCAATACAGTTTAAGAAATAGCAGAAAAAATGAGAGAGAGAGGATTGGGTAGAGTATAAAAGTTTATCTAAAGCAGCAAAAAGTGCAGTGTGTAAAGCTAAATTAAAGAAATATGATGAGTTGTATGAGAGGTTAGGAACTAAAGAAGGGGAAAAAGAAGTGTACATGCTGGCTAAGGAAAGAGAAAAACAGTCCAGGGACTTTAGAAATGTTTTGTGTGTAAAAGATGATGATAGAAAGGTGTTAACAGAGGAAAAGGAAGTGATAAAGAGATGGACAGACTATTTTGAGGGTTTATTAAATGAGGAATTTCCAAGAGAGGCAATTGATCGGGTAGAGTGGAATTTGGGTATGGTGGATTTAATAAGGAAAGAGGAAGTGTGGAGTGCTGTGAGAAAAATGTAAAATATGAAAGCGGTGGGACCGGATGGAGTATGAAAGCAAAAGATGTATGGAACAGAATGTTGGGCAGTAGATAGAAAGATAGAACAGAGAATGAGTGTCACTGAGATGAGAATGTTAAGGTGGATGAGTGGAGTTACTAGAGAGGATAAAATAAGGAATGAGTAAGTCAGAGGTGTCATAGAGGTAGCTTCGATAGTAGACAAAATGAGAGAGAATAAATTAAGATGGCTCGGCCATGTATTAAGGAGGGAAGAGACTGAGGCAGTAAGATTAGTAAGGGAAATGCATGTTGTTGGTAAGAGGGGGAGAGGAAGACCGAAAAAAGAGATTGGGGGATGTGATGGCGAGTGATATGAGGAAGGTGGGATTAAGTGAAGAAGATGAGAGAGATAGAGTTAAGTGGAAGTGTAGGACCAAAGTGGCCGCCCCTAAATAGTTGGGAGAGAAGGCGAAGGAGAAGAAGAGGTAGCTAAAATTAATTTTTTCAACTAGTCATTTTTAAAACTTGAAAATCTTTATTTACATTAGGACAAATTACAATTAGTTAAGAAAATTATTTTTATTTTCAGTTATTTTTGAGTAACTGGTTACAATTATTAAAATAATTAATTTGTAAAAGTTATGAAATTATTCATGAGCAAAGGTTATTCTTTTACAGTAAGCAATAATTAATTTGAATAAATTTGCTGTCAAATACTTCATCCGATATACAAATAATATATATATGATATACACATAGTATACGAGTATGTGACTTGAAAATATTTACATGATTGATGTAAAATTGGTGTGTCCATTTTAACAAAAATAATGCATTTCGTACTTAATTTTTGTACTTTATTAAGTGTAAAAAGGTTATTTACATTTCATGTAATAAATTACTTCTCATAAAAAGATAGATACAGCACCTTATTGAAGAAATGTTATATATAATTTAATATAATTTAACAGATCTTTCCTTTAATAGGAGACATAAAAGTGTGTAAGGATTTTTGTAATGAAACATTTCCTAGAGGTATGTATAATTATTCAAACATGATATTAATAACAGAGTAATTTTATTACATTTTTATTTACATTTAAAATTAAAATCGAAATAAAAGTCTATAAATAAATGATGAAATTATCAATCAAAAATGTTAAAGACCAACATTAAATAAACATTACTAAACTTGTTAACATTATTGTTTTGATTCTAGAATCTGGTAAGTTAATTGCATATTTAAATATTAATAATAATATTGTTATTATATAATTTCTTTACAATTATATGATAAGTAATATATTACATTTTTGACGTCAAAAATTCAAAATTTTGCAATTTGTAAATATTTTATTGATGATTTCTTGATACTCTCAATTTTCAAACTTTATATAAAAAGTATAAAAATGTTTATTTTGTTCATTTCGACATATAAGTTATATAGTATTAAGTATCGAGGATTGACTTATAACTTATTGAAGTAAAATCAGTATCGAGCAACCAGTCAATATCAAAATTTGATCCTCATAAAGTTGGTAGGTATTGTAAATTTAGCAGACTTCTATTAAATGTTTGCGTGTTTAATGGAAAGATTTTTTGGACGTTATTTGAGTACTTCCAATAATATTAATATTTTGAAACAGCCCGATTTGCGATATTTATTCTGGACTGCTTCGTTATTAATCAGAACAAATGATTGTTGCTAAAGTCTTTTATTATGAAAAATGTGTATATATAATATTTATTTCGATATATTTATAATATTTATTTACATAATATTTATAATATGGGGCTCGGATTCGCCGGGAGGAGATACAAATGTTAACTCCTAGAGACCCACGTCCATTAGGGACCTTTCCTGAAACCTGACTTGTAAGAAGTGGGTTGTCCAAGCCTATGGCCCAGGTCTGGTTATTTTCCGATATGTGTCGGGGAGTGCGTGAAAATTATACACAGTAAATGTTAATGTATATAGGTATATATAGGAATATAATTACTCAGTGGAGGTTCCAAAGATACGATAATGGATAACGACATCCACCGTACTAGTCGGGTCTTCGTGAAAACACGAACGTTACCGACCCCGGTTGGTTTTTTCAACGGTGTTTTCTCTCTGCATTTTGGCGTAGCCTGATTAGCCCCGCAATGTGTCTCCAGCCAGATAACCAGGTTATTACGGTCCGATAAGATGCTCCACTGATGGTGGTTGATGACGTTCTTTGGTCAACTGTAGTTTCACACCGAAAGTACAAGTGTTGGTCACACGGGTCGTTGACCGTCCACCACAGTAGTTGGTTTCGCGATGGTCGGTATCTATGCTAGCCGACTCCGGTAGATGGGTTGAGGGTGTCCGGGGAGCTCGCCTCTAAACACCCACAACATCGAGTCGGGGTGACAGGTAACTGGATTGGCGAACGGGTTTCGAAGGTTTCCGGATATCAACTTATGGTCACAGATGCTTTTGGATTCGCTGTTACTTTATCACCGAGTCTTCCGTTCGATATCGACTATAAATAGGAAAGGAGAATTTCCAAAACTTGTAGAAAATAGCGGTCAACGATGTACTACATAAAGACATTTGGTAGGGAACTGACATAACTCGAAAGAATGTGTAAAAATACGGCATGTGGATAATGTAGTCCGACTGACACACCGTTACTTAGAAAAACTTGGTCATGGCTCTAGTATAGTGGGAAATTTTCGATTACGAATATCTTAGTGGTATATAAGAGGAAGTTTAACCGAAAATGGGGGGGGGGTGCCCCTCGACGTCAAATTCGCCAGTATTTAGCACCTTGTAGTGTAGTATGACTTGTGCGGTTGTGTCGGTTTTAATGTCTCTATTTTCCTATATCTATGTACTTGGTCTCTTTGATCTGTTTTTCCCAGTGTGTCGTAAGATGTAGTTGATGCCATTATTGGTTTTATAGTTTATTATCATATTATAAACGTAGTGAAATTGTCAGTTCATTTTCCATAAATATTTTTACGAATAATATAATAACAGGACTTATGTATATTAGTATTATAATGATATTATGTATTATAATGATAATAGTATCAATGATTATTAGGAATGTGCACTATTATATTTGATTACCTAAATAATATATATATTTTTTAATTTTAGCTTGTTCTGGTAAGTCTTCGGATTTATTGTGTATATAAAATATATATTTTGTATATTATGATTATATTTATATACTAGCTGAATAACCCCATCTTTGCCCGTGAACAGTTTTACCCAGTATGAGATTGGTTTAAGGTGTGAAATGTAATATTATCAAATACAATAAGTAATAAAAGTTTTGATTTCTTCATTAATTTGATAACAGAAGTGTTTTGTCTGTCCTGAAGAGATAGTTTATTTGTGTGTTCATTTTCCATTTAATTTTGTTTCCACGCTACTGAACCAATTTCTTTATTTGTTTATAGGCGATTTTTGTACCAGTAAATCAAATTAAATAGAAAATAAAACTAGGGACCTAAATGCCCCTAAATCCTACTTGTAGGGTGGAAAATTTTAATAGCTAAAAACTTGTTCCCGGCAACGCGGATTATTTTGTAAAATACTGGATAAATATCGTTCCAGTAGTTTCTGAGTCTATTAATCTCTGACATACCATGGGCCCACCGCACATTATGAATTGGCAGTGAACGTGATATTTAATCCACTTAAACGTAACATTTTTTAAAATCCCTTCTTATTGCATATCAAACATTTTATAGAAACCACTATTCAAAATTTCAAGTTCATACATTTTGTAGTTTTTGGGATGTAGCGATGGGTGAGTGGAATTTAAATTTTATATATGTTCGCATTACACCAGTCGTCGGTACACGTAAGAATATACAGACATCACGGCAAAGCAGCGGAGAGATAACGTTTGTACAAAAATTATGTTTATTGGTTTATGCCAACTGAGTATTGTATAATAAGAATAGTGGTGTACGTGAGATTATTTTTATCGATATACTACTCTATTCTAATACTCTACTCTATTTCTAAACTATCAATTCTCATCTACACGATTGACAAAAATAATAGGTTGCAAGTAGCTGGAAACCCACGGACCGCCTTCCCGCCGTGTTTCACAATACGTTTTGACGGTGAATAATTATTATTAATTAATCCACTTAAACGAAACATTTTTTAAAATCCTTTCTTATTGCACGGTTAAAATATAAGAGGAACCACTATTCCAAATTTTAAGTTCGTACGTTGTGTATTTTTTGAGATACAGAGATTAGTGAATGAGTGGTATTTGGCTTTTATATATAAATATATTTTAGAAGACAATATATTTTTATTTATCATTGATTATACGTATTATATACTATAGATTGCTCACTTTAAATATTTAATATATATATATATATGATAATATAACAATAATTATGACGATGCATTGTTAACAAAAACCCTTAGATTAAATCCGGTGTATTGATAAAAATCACAATTTCTACGCTTATTTGTAGCTGTCGTTTTTCTAACACCAATGTATGCATCTGTCTTGGAGATATATACATATTAATTCTTACAACATTGCAAATATGGAAGAAACTGACCCTTGATTGAACGTATAAAATATTGTTTTAAGTTCTAAAAAAAATGTTATTATTTTAATTGTTTTTGTGCTTATAATACGAGTCCTGTTATATAACCTTAATTGTTTGTTAAAAATAAAATATTATTATTATTTTAAAAGGGGAAGGGTAGTTTATACATCTTTTTTAGAATATTCAATTTATATATTAACACGAATTTTTATCCAGTAGTGGTCCAAGCTCTTTTTCCTTGTATAACAACCAATGATTTCAACATCATATATAGGAACTAAAGATCCCAACATGTAGCCAAGGGAGTGGCCCTTCGCCAAAAGTCAGTGAGTGCGAGTTAGCCCCTCACATTTTTTTGAAAAATCTTTTGTATTACCAAAATATTTTAGTATTGAAGTTTTGATATTATTATTAACTTATGCTTTTCAATTGAATAAATAAACATTATAAATATTTTTAGCTTATTATTATGTAACTTCTTTGATTCTGGGTGGTGTAGGGAAACTAGTAATACAATAATATTCATCAATTATAATTTATATTTTCCTAAAAAATAATGTTTATCTAGAACATTTGATCGGCGATTCAACCCATATAGATATGCATAGGATTTTGTGTCAGATGCAGGAAAATTATATATTTATAACAAAAATAAATATCTAGTAAACGATTTATTTTTTTCAACTCTATATTCACATAAGTATAGACAGGATCACAAAATTTAATTCTCATACTTAAAAATTTAACTCCAAAATAAATAGATAATTTTTAAAGGATTGTGGAGTGTTTCAGTGGGAGAAGTATGAGAAAATCTTAGATTTTTTTTTTTCTGAAATATTTTATTTTCCTCAATAAAAAACATAATATGATAAATGTTTAAAAAAAAAAATATAAAATACATTTTTAGTATTTAAAATTTTTTTTTTTTTACTTATACCTATTACATTTATCTCATTAAATAGATATATTTTTTTTTTTGATGATCAACTGAAAAGGTCAAATAGACTCAGCGCTCTTATGTTAAATTCATGGCTACGTGCCTGTAAAGAATATTATATATCGTAATTTATTTGTTAATAATGCATTGTAAATTAAATTTAAACTAATTTATTATAATTTATATATTCTAATGTTCGAATATCATTTCAGTTGTACTTGAAAACACTTTTGGTTGTAAGTAACTACCTATAACCAACCTATAGTTAGTTTATGTTATTAAATGTAAAGTATTACTATACATTATGAATAAACAATTAATAAATTATTTCGATATTTTATTAATAATATTTATGAAGTATTTATTTATAAGGTTTTCATTACAATATGATATATCAAGATTATTAATTTAGTGTATTCTTCTAGCTGGAACGGCAGATCAGATTGTGCACAATATGCTTTTTAATTTAAGTATGTAAAATAACGTTAATTGAAAAAAATTATATTGTTTTGATTTAATTTAAAGTACGAATAGGAAATTTTTAGGTAATTTAAGTTATTTGAGTATACTCTTGATTTGGACTCGTTATTTTTTTGCAAGTATTTTAGTTTGAAAAATATCAAATGTTGACTGTTGAGAGCAGTTGTTTCTGACCTGATTGGATTGGATAGAGCCAGGTTGAATATTGAATACGAAAAACTATTCAGGTGGTAAATTTTCGGATAATAAATTGAAGACTCAATTTCACAAAAATATTTACTTTATTTTGATAAATACGTATTTCAGTAACAATGTTACTATCTTCAGTACACAATAACGACTGGCCGTCTAATAGCAGCCGACAGTCTTTATATATTAACCCTTTGAGTCCGGTTATTGGAAAAAATAAAACATTTTTTTTTGACAGAATTTTTTATTGTGGTCCAACTAAGGTCTCTGATTTTTTTCAAAATTTTTTTTTTTTTACCCTCCCCTACTATTTTGACCGGGACTCAGATGTCCCGCCAGGCCAGAACATACCAATATATAAAGGCATTTATTTTCTATTACCAATTAAAGTGTCCGGGACTCAAACGTCCCGCCAGTACCGTCTTCAAACGATGAGTCATCGACCGATGAATCATCAAACGAATACGTTTTAGGATACCGTTTACAATATTATATTATTTTAAAAGTTTTAACAAATTATTTGGTATTGGATTTAAATCCAAATTTAATAAATTATTTTTATTTTTTGTCATTTCTGTAGCTTCTCTAACATTCAATTCTTGACTGTTATTTACTTGTTTTAATAATTTTATTGAGTTTATATCGTGATTTGTTCCTAATACATATTCAGCTAGAAGAGATTTTTCGTCTTCTTGATTTTAATATTTCTTAAATGTTCTTTAAATCTTATACCTATATTTCTTCTAATTTGTCTCACATTACAGGTATCATAATCTATACATTGAATACTGTAAATACCCGATTTCTAATTTTCTTGTAGTTTGTCTTTTGTGCTACCAATAAGGCTTTTAAAATTGTTATTTTTTAATGATACAATTTCTACGTTGTATTTTTTAAAAACATTTTTTATTTGGTTCGATAATTTTAGGATGAATATTAAAGCTGATCTTTTTTTAACTGTGTTGATTTCACTTTTTAAACTACTCAGTTCATTTATTTGTTTTATCCATTTATGTTTTTTAACTAATCTTAGAATCATGTCTTTTTTGTATCCGTTAAATGTAGCTATTTCTATTATCAAATTTAATTCTTTGTCAAAAGCGTCTTAATCCATTGGGATATTTATTAATCTATATATCATTCTATTCCATGCAGCCATTTTATGTTGCTAACTATGATTTGAGTTCATCTGAATACATCTATATGTATGGGTTTTCTCTCTATACATTTCAAATTTTAAATTGTTATGTATTCTTTTAATTAGAAGATCTAAAAAAGACAATTTTCCATCCGTTTCTTTTTCATAAGTAAATTTTATTGAAGTGTACTGTGAATTTATTTGTTGAAAAAAAGCGTCTAAATTGAAGTCTTTATCTATGATCGCGAAAATGTCGTCTACATATCTGAGCCAAATTTTTGGGAAATTAGATTGTTTTCTTAGATCTGTTTCGAATTTACTCATGAAGATCTCGCTTAAAAAAGGTGATAGGGGTTACCCATTGCTGTACCGTTTATTTGTACATAGTATTTTCCTTTGAATTGGAAAACATTTTGACGCATGCAAAATTTTGTTAAAATTATCAATTCTTTGATTTTTTCTGTTTCTATTTTTAATTCTTCTAACCAATTTTTATTAAAATAATTTGTGTCCTTTCTATCGGAATATTAAGAAACAAAGATACCACATCGTACGAAAAAAGTCTCTCGTTGTATTCCATCTTTACATCTGATAACTTGGTAACTAATTCTATGTTATTTTTGATCGATAGGCTATCATGTTTTTTAAATAAGGAAAAAGTTTTGACTAAATGTTTGGCTAAGTTATAAGTTGGTTTTTTCGGGTTCGACTAAATCGGGTCAATTTTAAAAATTTTGAGGTTAGGTTGTATTTTGAGTTTTGGGGACAAGATGGATTTGATTAAAGTTTCTCTAGAGTTTAGTTGGTTATATTTGTTTTATTATTTGGTTTATTTTCAGCCGATGCAGGTCTCTAGTATTTTTCATCACATGAATTATTTTTGAAACTATTTGATTTTTCAAAATGTTTGTACTTCTATCAAAAAAGGATCAATATCCATGATATATATTATCATTATAATTAAATTTTTTGAAATAATTAATTGAATAATTGAAGTGCAGTATAATATTATTCTGTTTGAAAACCTTATTATCTTTTGTATTATATTATTAAAGTTAAAGGTTTATTTAACATTTCCCTTATAATGTTCCAGCCGAACATTCAATTCTAAATCACATTAGTAAGTTATAAAAATACACAGTTTTTTTTTTTTTGGGTAACAACTATAAGGTCTATAAATTTCCGTTGATTAGCACTCGTAAATTTATTATTTATACTCCCGGATTTATAGTACGAAAAATGTCGTTAAATTTTACATTGTATTTAAGATATAAAACAATAATATATATTTTATTAAATGTATTTTTACATAATTAGCCAATAAACGTACCTATTTAGTTATTATAATATACAGTGTTAAAAATAACTTCGATGAAAGAAAAGTTAACAGTATTCAAAATTAAATTTTGAAAGTAGCTATATATTCAGGGGATTGAAAGCAGTAATTTATTAAGGGGTTGTGTATAGGCAACTATTTATTATATTTGTATTACACTGTGTGTTTATGTCAGAAGTATTTGGTATTTAGTGTGTGTAAATACATTCGGCATAATAATGATGGTGTGTTTACTCGCACGTACAGACACATGTCAATAAATACGGTTACCGTAATTGAAAAGACACTAGATCCCATTTCTAACATACCGATTGTCCGATAAGGATTTGAAAAACTGATCTAAATTTGTCGTGAAATCTACTTGAGACCCCATGTCCACTCAGTTGGACATTCTCTTTGATCAATTTTTTCTATCTATAGAATTGTTTTTACGTAATGCAAAAATGTGTTTACTATCGTGAAAGCTATGCAGATTACGAAAAACGTAATATAAATTATGTAATTCTTATCAAATAAATAAAAATCTATAATAAACGCATAAATATTTTTGAAATCAAATTTCTTATCGTTTGTTGATAATAAATGCTTTTTTGTTGTGGAAGAATTTGTTTTGAAAATCTATGTTTTTTACTAGTACGAATGGTCAAAACTTCCCTAACATGAATACGAGTGATAATACAACAACTTTTATGTATGTCCTCCACGAGGGATATCGGGCGCTTATGACGTCAAAATATAACAATCGTATTATGATAATATTATTATCAGTAGATGATAATCATTTTCTATAGGTATTAGTTTTGTTTTTTAATTGTTAAATTATTTTATATATGATTCAAATATAAAAAAATGATTTAACTGAAATGCTAATTAAAAATATTAATTTTATATTTGTATTGATCGTTAATGAAATATTTAAATTGTAAATGTAAATATATAAGTGTACAAATATATTTATTTAATTTTTGGTGGACTTAGGGAGAAAAAATTAAAAATGTGGGAAAGTATATTTAAAGTAGATATTACGAAAAATGCATATCAATTTTCATAATCCTTATCACATCACTAGATTCATCGGTATGTTGGAAATAGAAATGACTAAATTGCTATGTTACATGTGTGATAGACAATTGCTGCTTCCAATTCCTTTAAACAAAAATCTGAAAGAAAGTCATTTTTATTTTAGTCCTAGGATCTAAAATATATGATATTTAGCTCATTTACTCTTTAAATTTAAAATTAAATTATTTTAGTTCTGTTATTGTATACTATTAACGAAAATATAAACTAAAATACATATTGTATTTTAAAGAGAACGAAGATAAATACAGAAAAAAATACATAGAGCATATACTTGCCAACTATAATATAATCAGTAACTATAATTTATTATTTCAATAAAAATATAGTAATATTTATAATAGAAAATGCCAGTATTTGTAGTAACACTTTTCTAGATAGTATGGGTTTATTTCTTAAGAGGATGGTACATACGTGATTTATGATACTATAAAAGACGATAACTAGTATTGTAAATAATTTGTGAATAAATTTACAGCAAAATCAACTATTATCAAAATTAAAGAAAACAACATTTTCTAGTGTACCTTGGAGCTTTTTTGAAAAATTAATTTCCAAAAAAATTACAATTGTAAAAATACGCTGAATAAGGTTGTTCATATGTAAGCAATATATTGTAAATCGTACTAAGAATAATGAAACAAAGCTCGGAGGTTCAATCGGTTATATTATTTTCTTTAATTTTAATAATAGTTCTTGTAACTCTAAAGTTAATATGGAAACAAATATCGTGATTATACAACAATATAAATGGTATAGGTACACGACTAATTTTAAAATACTTTTAAAATATATTGAAATATTTATAAATAACTGAATTATATGTTTTCTTGAGTAACATAAAAATTGCCTACATTGAAACCCCTTAAAAATCGGGTGTGTAGCGTCCTCTTAGTTTGTTATCAAAAATATTTAACTATTCACACTTATATATGAGTCTATTATTATTTAGGTACCCAATGAGAATAATCAATATATGATTCTTATATTCATCATAAAAGAATTTAAAAATTCTTATTTAAAATCTTTGAATTTTTAATACAATTATTAATATATTAATAATAATTATTAAATACTTTATAAATGATGAAATTCAATTTTAAATTTCAGATACTTCAAATCTAACGATTGATAGTTATTGTGCAGGAAAGGATTAGGAACTAGAGTATTAATATAAGAATTCTTATATTGTACTTGATAGCATATTCATATTTTATTATAATATTATTATTGTTTTATTAGATATTAGTTATTACTTTCAACTTTATATTCAATAAACCATACACATATATATACATTGTTAGTAGTTTATAATTTATTTTGTTTTAAAAATTATACAATAAATTACAATAATAATAGTTTATGGATTTTGAATTAAATAAATGTAAATCTACGAGAAATATATTCGTAATTATTTTTAAGTGTTTTGTTATTATTTTATTTTATGAATAGGTTTAGAAGATCTAACGAAAATTTATTAGTTCTTATACAATATAAAAAACTAGGTAAATTTGCTGTAGTTACTGATTTGTATAAATATATCGTTATTAATATACACATTTTTGGGTAGAATGCTTTTTTTAATAAACAACTTTTTATTAATTTATTATGTTTAGTATATTTTAGAGAGCATTTTTCAATTTTTCAAATAGTTCTCTTAAGCGTAAAAGAAAACTACGTATAATAATCGAACATTTTTATAAATTGGAAAATTTTAATTACAAAATCTTGAAAAAATATTAATTATTTATCATTTAAATTGACATAGTTGATGTCACTCCATCTCTTTCACGAAAATTATATTAACAAAATTAAATTATTGATAAGGCGGACGGTCATTATTATGCCCTCATACAATTAGTTGTATTATTTTTAAATTATAAACATTTTATATCAATCTGTTAACTTTGTTGTTTTCGTTTCAATTATTATAAAATAATATAAATAATGTTATAAAACTATTAAATTCTATAATCTTAGTCATCATTTGGCGTTTGACATCATGCCAATATGTTTAGTTTAAATAGGATATATAATCACGTGGTGTAGTGGATATAGAAGGTTGTTGGGATACATTACATACATTTATAGGTACATAATTTACAGTTTCAGATTGAAATATTTAAATATTATTCAATTCAATTAAAAATTGAAGAAATGTTACATTAGCTGCATGACAATGAATGCAATCCGAGGAGGATGAGCGAGTGTTTGGTGTGAGGTATGAGCAACATGTTGATTGGTAGGTAAGTTTTCTTCAGCATGGCGACATACCGAAGTATGAAAATAGTGATCATAATCTTAAGAGTAAGAAACTACTATTTTTTTTTTGAATGCGTAGATTATGAGCTGTGGGAAAGTTGTCTGGATGCAAAAGACGATCGTGAAATAGATACATTAGAAAGTAGTCCATTATTGTATTTTATAACAATGTTAGTTTCACCATTCTATTTGCGACTATCTAATTCAGCATAGGTACGATGTATATCCTCTCGACCACGACGGGGGTTGTCAAGAGTGATCGAGACTGACTGAGTGACTTTATCCACAGGGCGTGATTTTTTAACCGCATTAGGATATCAGATAAGTTTGAGGGCTATCTTTTTTAAAAAGAGCAATAATTCAAGTGCACTGGGACCTCGATTAATGGGCTCACAAATCTAATTCGTTTTAGATTAATAGGATGAGGAGTTAAGTAGAGTTCAAATCTTCCGAGAGAATTATATATAGAAGCGTCATTAGATATTCTATCTATTGATAGAGCCAAAGAAGATTCGGGAGGGATTGGTACAAAGTGTAGCGTTTTCTATTTTTGAATCACTCATTTGGGATGTTAGAAAAACTGAGTCATAGATGCTCGTTGAAATTCGGATAGGACTGCTGTATAACCTCTAATGAGAGGGGTTTGGAAATGACAGCTGGCGGGTTAGGGGTTTTAGTAGAAGTATTAGTAGTTGATCTAGTCATCACTTGAGGTGCATGGTGTTATGGTGTTATTATTTATTTTTATATGACACATTAAATTACCCCTTGTAATATGAAAATGCAACCATAGTCACGAACCACAGGTCAATTAATCTCATAATAGTGAATTCGAATAACCAATATAAATAAATTGTAAAGAGATATCTAATTGAAATTATTATCATTAATTACAACATAAATTGTGGAGTGGTGTGGGTACAAAATCCAATCCAATGATATTTCGTTAAGTCGATAATAATATATGGTATTGAAATAATTAAAATAAAAAACGAAAATAAAAATATTCTCGGTGCTGCGTAGAATCTTTAAAAGACGAAACAGGCACTTTGAAGAAAAAAATTAAACTCAAATTTTGATACTAATTATTAAGAAATCCGTTCACGTATACACATTTCAGTAATTGAAATATTAAATAATATATTGTTATAATATGTATATGTTAAAAATATAATTATATTGAAAAAAAAAATTTTATGATTATTTCGTCTTGAAAAGTCTTTTATTTATAGTAATTTTAAATATTGATGGTTATTTTAAAATTAATATTTTAATATTAAAATATTAGTCTACAAAGAAATAATATGAAAAAATTATAAAAAAATTTATTATCTTTTTTTATCTAGATAAAAAGTGTTTATTTTTTATATTTTTATAGACAATATAAATTATAACTATCTTTTAACTATAAAAGGTCTAAAGAGTCTGATTTAACATACAGACACTATCTTGTTCCTCAAGGCCTTATTGATTTTATTTCAATGTAAGTAAATAAATGCGTATGTCACATCTAGGGATATTAACGAAGATAATTTCCTGTTATAACGCTAATCCGTTCATTCACGGTATATTACTTCCATGACATATATCCACAACTTTAGACTTGACACTGAATATACTACACTGTTAAATAAGATCTATAAACATTAAAAATTAATAATATACATTATTATTTTTATTGTCTCACAAATATATTGGAAAAAATTGCGTATTATGTATAAAATTAACTAGGTGCATATAATGACAAAATCTCTTGATAAATTCTCCAAAATATCTCCAAACGTATATTTAAGAATGTCTAACAAAAAATAGTTTACACATAAACGGGCTTCAAAAAAAAAGAGATTAATCAAACATTCTGACTTTTAAGAATTCAAAAATATTTCAATGGGTACATTGTGATTATAATTGATTTATAGATTTACAGTGTTTATATATACATTTTTCAAAATATTTTTATATTTTTTGGTTTTACAATATAAATGTATATTATATTGTAAATGTTCGCAATATGTATGTATAAGAGGGTCATTATTCTTATACCTTCCCGTGTAAAAATTATATTGCATTTTTTGAAAATATCCATACACCAACACACCTTTGTATAATAATAATATGGTCTGTGGTATCTAGTTTGAAATAATATTATTGAAGTAGGTACCTATAGGTTTTTAAAATGTACTTGTAATTTCTTTAAGGCTATCTGTATGTTTCACTAAATTTAGGTTTAAATCTTATCTTACTGTAAATAAATACTTTAAAATATTCTGAAAAGACGGTAAATTTATTGATATGTGAAAATTTTTTTAGAAAATTGAGAAGAAAAAAACAAATATTTTATACAATTCTCTATAGAGTGTCATAATTCACATTATTTTACACGGGTGTACTATGATACCATACTTTGTATTGGTTTATTGGAGTTCAGATAGGTACGTTTAAGTTATTTTGATATAAAATATAACTGTAATTTACGGGTACATTTTTTTTCTAATAAATTCAATTTTTAACACGGAAAACGATTATCTGATGTTTGCATATATAAGTACACATGGCATGATGGACGACAACGAGTGCGAATGTGCGAGATGTTCGGCGTGGTTAAGTATTATAATTTATAACGTGTAAAGGGTATTGAATAATTACGAATTTGATTGAATTGATTAATTCAATCAAATTTTATCATTGAATAATTTTGAAAAAATTGAATAATTCACGGTTTAAATTTTACTACCTACTTGAATTTTTTAAATATAAAAAACTATATACCTATATACAGAGTGTAACTGGACTATTTAACAGATGCAATAGCTTTTTTTCTGTTGAATATATTTAAGTTATTTATTTTTTTCAATTATTATTAGCGCTATAACTTAAATATTTTTTTAATTAAATTTTAATGTTTAAAAATTCGAAATAAAAATGTAAAATGTATTTAAAAAAAAAATAATAAAAATCAAGTTAGCCATTTTGTAGATATAATTTTTTTAAAAATGTTTGTGTCAATAGTTAGTCAACCCATGTAGACTTAGAGGAAAAATTATCAAAAAAATATATAAAAGTACTAAAATTCTATTGTCTATATATATCTATTAGTATAATATATTTGTAAATATTTTATTTTATATAATATCAATAATATATAAAGGAAATTATAAAACTGTATTTATTAATTTTCTTATCATTATATTATATTAATAATGAAAAATGTTTTTTAATATTCTTATTAGTGAAGTTATTATCAAAATAATTAGAAATTCGATTTTTATTACAATAAATGATAAATAATTTCTTTTTTCATTTAATCAAAATGTATTTTTATTTTAACCAAATGGTATAATTGATTTAAATTTTACAATTTTTTATTTTATAAATAATTTGGTAAATTTAATAAAACAATTGGTAAAGCAATAAAATAATTTCTAGTTAATGTTTCAAAATGTATAAAAAAATTATTAAATTAATAAAATTATTTGTTAATTGTGCGATTAACAAAATACCATTCGTACTTTTAATAGTTGTAGTTATTTACCGTATTTTAATAATATATTTTTTAATCTAAACCATAGATTTGTTGATTTTACTTATGGTTTTCATTTAAACTACATGACTTCTAAAATTTAGTTTAGTCTTTCTTTGCTTTTCTTTCTGTAAATTCGAAGTGTCAAGTCGATGTTTGACTTTACAGTCAAATAATGCTTTATATGGTGACATCTTAATCTTAGAATGTAAGGCCCTATTTTTCATTAATTGAACTAATTTCAAACCCTAACTCCAGTGAGAATTTTTCAGTATTTGCATACATATTATTAGCATCTTATCGACGTCTTGATTCGCTCTTTCGACACTATTTTGATATTAACTGTGCTTGGATTGCCGTTTCTAAATTTGCTGAATTTACGTTCAGGCCACATGTCATTTAAATTTGAAAATACAAAAAAAAAAATTTATAATTAAAATACAAGGTTTTTGAAAATATTGGAATAAACAAAGATAACTTAGGAAAAAATGAAATTTTTCTGGAATTATTTATATTTTAAATGCTTTAAATGTAACATAAACTTTAAATACACCAGACGTGCGTAATAAATTAGGATCGGACACACAGCCTGAAATTTTACACTAGGATTTTTTCTCGATAAATCGAATTTAAAATTAGGTTGACAATCAAATACCTACCTTTGGTACATGAAATCGCGTGACTTTTTCTTTTTCTTTTAATCATCTTTCAGTTATGAAACTTTATATAACATATATTTTGTATGGTGTTTTTCGAATTTTTTAATTTTTATAGAATTCGGTATAAAAACGTTCCGACGTTTATATACAAATATGTTAATACGATAATAAATACTTTAAGAGTGAAAAATAAAATATTTACACTACATAAACAACATGGTAATCATAACATAATAGGTAATGATGATAATACATCACATGTGTTCCGTATATGCGATAAGACAACATAGGTCTGCCACTAAGAAACTGCATAGGGTTTATAAAAGTGAAATTATGGTCAGATAAAAAACTTAAACTGGTAGAAGTTGGTATTGGGTTGAGTTCTAGTACTCGATGTGAATAAAGGTATATGATGAATATTATCATTTAAAGACTAAGGAAGGGCTTTTAAACTCAAGATCTCAATTCACAATATGCCAAAAAAATGTAATATCCATTGACAAAGTTCCATTAGAAAATACATTTTACTTTACGGACAATGGCAACCCAATAGTCTACGGTCACTGGACAAGGTTTTGTCAAATGCAAAGTCAAAATTTCAATCCAAAAAATGTTTGTGTATAAAAATAATATTTTATACAGTTCAAAATTTCAAGCAACAACTGTATGCTGCAGTAAATAAATAAATAATATAGGTAATACAGGTAAAATAAATTAAAATAATAAACATATTTAGGTTTAATAATATAAAAAAATTCATACGTTACCTAACATAGCATTGGCATTCTATAGAAATCCTACGAATTTTCGAAGTACTTAGGTCAATGATCAAATTTTTAATTGTTCAAGATTTTGCCATAAATTTGTGTTCAAAATTTCGACGTTCAATATTTTAAAGTTCAATGTATTAAAGGTATTGATGGGCAAATTCGGTCTTGGTCTTGCAGTCTTGGTCTTGGTCTTGCAAAAATTCAAGACCAAGACTGTACTAGGGCTAGCAAGACCAAGACCAAGGCTTAACTGCAAGACTCTTGCAAGTCTTGCTTTTAAATAAAATAAAAATTAATGAATTAAATACGTTATTTATTACATTTTTTTTCTTGGTATATATTATTTATAATTCCACACCAAATCTACAGATTTCTCGTAATGCAATCATCAATATCCTATTGTAATATTTTCGGAAATGATCATCGTTTATCAAATATATGGGTAAACAGATATTCTACTATTTCTTGAAAGTTCCGTGTTATCGAAAACAGTCAACTATACAGATACCTACCTAATTATTTTTTGTGAAAGGAGGGGGAAATTACCCCCATTACTCCCTGTATCCCCCCTTGTGTACATATAAATAAATTATTTATTCTTATTTATAACTTTGGTAAAAAAAAAAATCAAGGCTGCAAGAATTTTGCAAGACCAAGACCAAGACCAAGACCTAGATTCATTCAACAAGACTAAGACCAAGACTGACTTCTACTGAGTCAACAAGACCAAGACCAAGATTGAGTCAACACGACCAAGACCAAGACCAAGACCATGGTCTTGGTCTTGGTCTTGCTTTGTGCATCACTAATTAAAGGCTTAACCATCGATTGTGTAGCTTAATACAGACACGTAACATATAACGCATAATTTAATTGAATATTCGTTTCAAAAAGATAGGTAGGTCCAAAATTTAATTCAAACAATCCAAAAAAAATAATGATAAAAATAATAAATGTTAAAATGATGAGAAAATATAGTACGATTTCGGATATTGGATAAAAAGGAGTTGCAAAAAAATGAGATCGGCGGAGTGGGAGTTGAACCAACATACATGTATCGAAAGTTCATTCCCACTCCTGTTAAAAATGTTTAAATAATTTTATGAAATCGCGTACTCATATATTATAATTACATGAAATATTTAGTTGAAATTATAATAACTATTTACTTAGCCTTTTTTTTTTTTACACATATGTATAGATGAATAATTTGCATTACCAACATAATTTTTATAAAATACTGTGTAAAGTAATATTTTATGCCAATAGGTAGAAATATTCTTTAATGTATAATGAAAAATTAATATTTCACACAAAATGTACTTATACCAAAATGAAAATGTACCACATAGTCGTAATCAAAATTGTGCACTTCGCTTGTCGGGTTCCAGTCGGGGTGGAAATACTTCGTTCTTTATTTGAAGTGTATAGAATACCTATTATTTATTTAATTAATATTATGATTAACGCCGATTGGCTTTTTACAAAGGTATATAAACAGAAAAGTCATAAAAAATTTAGTGAAGTAAAGTTATTTTTAATAATAAAACATGTAGTAGTAAATATGAATGCACAAAATAGATCTGCTTAACTAATAAAAACCTTAGTGTTATTGTAGTAGGGGCAACATATTCTTGAAAACAAGATTTTTCCCCCTATAATTTATCAAGAGAAAAGGCAAGTGGTCCCATAACTAAACAATATTCATTTAAAAAAGACTATTCTTCCTTTTTTAATTTTTCCAGTTTTAATTATTCAAATGTAGATATAATATTTACTTTATTTCCAATTAATTTTTTAATACCATGGAATGTAGATAATGTGGATCTTGTTATAATAGGTACAGAGAATTTGCATTTGCAAATATCATAAACTTTGTCTGAAACCACTGTACTCCTTCTTAAAAGATTCCAAAAAGAACATAATTTATTAAAAGTGTTCTTTGAACATTTTACATAAGATTTATCAAAATTTTTTTCCTGTATCCACAGTTGCAATTAAACTGAGTGTGTGTGCAGAACATTTTATGTAATGTGGTAATCATAAATCATCATTTTCTTTATCTTCGGAATTTAAAAGTAATGGAGGACAAATCAATGGTATCAAAATCTGTACAAGAATAATCGTCATCTACAATTGTATCTAAATTATCTTCATCACAATCAGATTCACCACTAAACCAGTTGTCACTACTGCCACAAATATTTAAAGACTCCCTCCGAATAGATTTCATAGAATATGTTCGAAATGCTTTACCAAAATTGCTAGCGTTGTCGGTAACTGTATGAGAAATCTTTGAGATTTTTATACTAAATGTATTAGTTATTTCATTCATTACTTCTGCTATATTACAATAGGTACGACTACCTTGAATGAGCCTACAACCAAGAACGTAAGAATATCTTACATATGTATGCTCGTCAATAAAATGACCAGTCATGCCCAAGTAACTTTTATTATTGCATGACCAAATATCAGCCGTAGTACAGATAAATTTTTGTTTTGAAATTAATCCAGTTAACATTGATATATATGATTGGTACTTGAGTTTTAATTCATTTGACATAACTCTACGATCAGGTAGGGAAATTGTATCATCCAGTTCACTTAAGAGGCCGCAACACCTGCGATTTTTAATGGGTTCTGTATAGGCAATTTTTAAGAAATATCATGAAAAATAAAAATCTAACAATTTAGAAATATTCATGTACCTTTTAAAATTAATCTAAAAATAGCCCCATACCCGTATCACTTTTTATTGTTGTTTAATCACGAAATTTCCACCTAAAAGACCAATAAGCGTGACAAAATTGTGGAACTATGGAAAATCGGATTTACAATCTGTAAACAGATTTGAATGTGTTGGCCTGTCTTCTAGAGATCGATCGAGGCATTTTTCTTTATTATTACAGATTAAAATATAATCAATGTTTAAAAATTGTTATTTTTAATGATAAATAATATGGTTAAAAAATAAAATTAAAATAAACTCCTCGATCGATCCCTAGAAGACAAAATGATGAATTCAAAACAGTTTTCAGAATTGAAATCCGACTTTTCAAAGTCCCATAGTTTTGTCACGCTTTTAGGTAGATTTTTCGTTGGTGTTGCGGCCTCTTAAACCATTAACTAGGTGTTTGAATGCAGGCTTTTCACATGTGATCATTAGTCGCATTTCTTCCACAATGTATTAAAATACAAGCTTGATAATCTATTTTATGTATAAATTGTATGTATATTAATGAAAATAAAGTTTGTTTAAACAGTTTTGACCAGAACCCTAATAATTTTGTACTATTTATAATCCTCTATAATTTATTTTAACTTTAAAAACTAACTATGCCACAATTGCAGCACCTACCTAAAAATCAATAGCATATAACATATAATATGTAAGTATATTAGTTGAAACAAAAAAACTGTATTATATATATTATCGCACAATACAACTCTACTTGTGACTGTTATAAGACGAAATAAATAATAAAATATCAATATATTTAAAGTTGATTTATTTATTTTTATTAAATTATTTAATTTAATTGGAAGAAAAGCACGATGGGCATAAAACCTTCACAGGGGAAAAAAAAAAGAAAAATATTAACAACAAAAATAAATAAATAAAAATGTGTCCGTATACGCGATCACAAACGAAGAGAGGTGGTTGTTGTTGTGGTATACTTATCTATATATTATTATCTCTGTTGAAAACGCAGCGGTGCGGCCCGTTTATCGCCCCGTCAGATACGCGATACTCGTACGATTTAATAGGTACACTAAAATAATTTAAAAAAAAAAAAAACAAAAAAAAAACAAATAGACCAGCAATCGAACATCACAAACGTCGACCTCAGTATAGTTTCAAAAAACTTATCCTCATACATGTACAACACATTGTCCGTAGCCCGAGGTTAAGTAAAATAAAATCCAAATCTACCGTATTTGGAATTAAATTAATAAAATATGCGTATCCGAGCGACCTTGAACTTTTATATAATATATATTAATTTTGATTATATATATGTATGTACACATCAATCATACGGTCGCATAAATCAAAATATAGGTACGTCTAAAAACAATTTATTATAATATGACACTAGGCGTAATTTATATATATATATGTGGATGCACATAGTATATAATTATTAAAGATTTTTTTTTTTTTTTCTAATTGTCCATATGTTTCATTTTGCTTAATTAGACATTCATTTAGTTAGTAACCCTTACCTATATATTGATTAGTGGTAGATAAAAATGTTAGATATATTTATTTATATTATTATTGTTTTTTGGTTTTTTTTTTTTTTTTTCTGAACAATTAAGATAATTAACAATAATTGTATACGTATTTTATATTATGAAAAATGTACAAGTTCCGTCCATAATGGGTTATCTTGATTCCGGCAATCGTTAAATTCCTTATCAATAGGTACTGCACAACGTGTTAAGATGCGTATTTATCCAGGTGTTTTATGTCAGAATTCATTCGTATAGTTTTTACCTTCTGCCTCGTGTATTTAGCGTAAAATATTGCATGGTTACATGGAATTTCAAATTTACTCGAATTAAATCTGGAATTATACTAACTTATACTTGACTTGTTTTAATATTATATTGGAGATTTTTATTATATTATATATTTATATTGATTATTTGCTTGATTATTTACTTATTTATTTATTTTTATTATTATTTTTTTTTCAACTTAAAATGTATGTACATCTATATTTGTTACCGATTTATTTAATACTCAGTTATTCAAATTGGGTTTTTGCATGGTATATTTTAATATCGTTTTTGAATACAGATACATTTCCTATCTCCTTGTTTTATAAATTGTTCCTTCTTATTACCCTCAATGTGCATGTAATATTCTCTGTATTCTATTTCGTCTCTATATAAAAAAATGTTCCTAGTGACCTTACTGTTTTCCTATAGAACTTTACATTCTTTTTAAAAAAAAGCTAATGTTAAAAACACTAATTGCCTGCATAATTGCGTCTTTTACGGTACCTATGCGCTGTGTTTTCACAAAAAGTGTCAACCTTTAAGTCTTATCTATGGGTTAATATTTGATTATTTTCTACTATAGGCTTTTTGGTGGGTATTTTAAATATATTTTCTGTTCTACAGATACGCATAAAAAACATGTTCTCATTGCTTTCAATACCCATTTCGTTTATAATTGTTGTACCTATTGTATGCACGTAGACATATTGTGTTCATTCTCAAATAATATTTTATTTTCACTATTATTTTTGTGAATTTCATTAAATATAAAAAAATATTCATATTTTTAATAGCCATTTAAATTCTTATTTTGAATACCAATTTAATTTTTTTGGCATATTGTTATGAAATGTGTTCGAATTTCGGGGAAATAATAGACCTATAAACTTGAAAATTTCACCAAAAACGTATGTAGGTACGTACATTATAAAGGCAAACATTTTTGAACATTTATACCCTTTTTTGGGGCAAACTTATGGCAATTTTCAATTTTGTTTCATTTAATTCATAGTAGGTACTTATAACTTTTCCACTTTACAAAAAAATTTGATTTTTGGCATTTTTCCTTTTTCTTAAATATATTTTTTTTATCAAAAAAATAATGGTGAAGTCAGAGTTTGGCGGTCGGACTTTGTTTTAAGTTATATCAAATTAAAATTTAACGATTTATCAATTTTCTTAAGAGGTATATTTTTTATATTATACAACAGTGGTCTACGTAGTCTAGTGGGAGCTGATTGTATTATCATACGAGGGGTCCCCTGTTCGGCTTTGTTTCCAAATAATTTTTGCACTTTTCTACTTTTTTTGTTCATTATATTATATAATATTATCACATATATATATTATTAGTATAATCTGCAGTAATTGTCAAATTGTTAAGTATATCTACCGAAGCTTTGCTCAAAGTAGTATTTTAGAAATATGTGATTTATCATTGTTTTTAAATTCAATGCATCTGTCCTCATTAACCTACCCAATGTGGGAAGTACTTCCCGGATTTTTTATTTGTAATTTTTAAAAAATTTATTAATTTTCAGATAATTTGACAAAAGTTGATAAGATATTGGGAATATAAACTACATATACAGAATAAGTTTAATATTATATCAAAAGCAAATTTTCATGGTAAATAAAACAAAAACCAAAAATTATTAGGAATTGCGTATTTTGTAACATATTGTATTATTTTTGAGTTATGTTTGGTTTACCTATTACTGATTGCTTTATCAATTAAGTATTAGTTATATTTTTAAATATTTTTAGAATATTAAAGTTAGAAAAATTTAAATAGTTTTTTAAGTTTATCTTTTCTTTAGAGGCTTTATTTATTTTAATCTTTCAATTATTTAATTTAATCAGATAAATGGATATAGATGCAAATAATATATTGAACACAGGACAGCCATATAAAAAAACATCAACATAATAATAATAGAAATAGGTACCTATTACTCTTTAATAAGGACCCATTTTATATCAATGTTACCAATTACCATGGATAGTTTTAAATCATTTTCATCCACTATAGTAAGAATATCAGAAAAATTATTTGAAGTTCTCTGAATCTAACTCAGTGCCCCGTCCATAAAAGTAGTTCTAGACATGCCACTGAAACTGTACAATTTATAAAAGTAATGGGGTAATTTATTTTTTCGTAATGTTTACTAAAAACTTTTACATAACTATTATTTTTTACTTTGTTATACATGTTTTTTTTTTCAAATACGAACTTTTTAGGAATAAGATCCGCAGTAGCTTCACCAATTATACACGTTCCATATCACAAAATATTTTTTTTAATTAAAATGTACGTATAATGTCAATCTTTTGGTAAATCAACATTGGTTAATGTCAATCCTTTTATTAAACTAAAAGTAATTTAAAAACATTTATTAAGATATCAGTCATAAATTTACCCAATATAATAGTAGAATATTTATTATAATGTTATTAATATTATGTACTCATTATTTTCAGCTATTTTCGTCAAAGGGTTTCCGGATTTTTAATTAATTTTTTTTTAATTCAACATTTTAAATTTACTCAACAACATTACATTATGTGAATGTCGATTTTTTATCTGATTGACGATCAAATCAGCTCCTATTAAATGCGTCGAGTACTTTTTAATAAATTTCTGGATCTATAACGATAAAACATTATGACACTTTATTATTAAAAACAAAAATTAATAATGTCAGTGAAAATATACCTCATCTAATTCTTCTGTAGTTTTTATTTGAGACCCAATAACGTTAACGTATATACCAAGAACGTCGCCTTGAGATTTAAAGCTGAAAAACAATATATTTAAACTAATATTATCCTTATTGAGCTGGTACATATAAAAAATCAACGAGTACTTACTATTCAGATAATTCATTAGATCTACGGTACAAAAATTCCTTTGCAACATAAAATCCTACGTCGGTACTTGCCACAAAAGAAAATACAGAAATTGCGTCATTCTTATGAATAGTAGCATTTGCTCCGATTGTCCAGTTCAAATATCTAATCAAAAGCTCTTATTATACTTAACTGTTAGCAAAAAGTGTTTATAAATGAATATTATAATTTATAATATTACCTGTTCAACAACCAAGTTTCCGAACTGCACCCCAATGCTGAGAGATGTTTCTTTTTTTCAGATTCAATATTAGAACGTTGATAACGTTCCCATAAAAAGTCCCATTCATCGACTCCTCCATATTTTAATGCTTGACAGTAAATTGTAGATTTCAGTTCTCTGGGCAATCTATAAATACATTCAGCTTATAATTTGTACCAAAGGTCTTTGTTCTATTGAGAAGATGGAAAGCTATATATTTTTTAAGGGATCGTATATAGTTAATTATCACTATATATTTATTTCGCAAAAGAGATACATAAATTAAAATTAAGTTATATAATATGGAAATTCCTTTTAAGCTAAGCTTGTGTTGGAAGAGATAAATTCTATCAAATAAAAATGTAATATAAGAGAATGAAAGTTTATATACTGAAAATAAGTATTAAGTAACCTTAAAATAATAATAATAACTAATATAAATATTAATAAAAGTATCACGCATTTTAAAAATCTAAACTTAACAAAAATATTTTAATATTATTAATGTTCTTAAAATTATGTAAATTAGTATTGAATTGTTTACAAAAATTTGAATCAATTATCTTTAATATCTTACAATATACAATCTGCCAATAAAATGGACAAAATTCAAAATATACTTATATATATAATATATATATATATATATATATATGTGTGTGTGTGTGTGTGTGTGTATATATTGAGTATATAATATATAAATATAATTATGTATTAATATATTAATAAATTATATAAATTATATATATATATATATATATATATAGACAAAATTACTCAATGAAAAACTATCTAGGTTAAAATTAGAGATATCGCCGAATTAGAAAAGAAAGTTTTTTCACGACAATTTTGTATAATTTTCTTTAATTACAAATAACATACAAATGATCCAATGCATTTTGGTCACTAAAGAAATGAAGAAAAGACAACGACAAGTGGAAGAGAGAGTTATAAGAAATGGATAGATAACGTGATGAGAATTCCATGATAATATAGTTATGCTAAATTTTGCTAAATATGCTGAAACGGTGACCTTAAAATTTAAGGGCATAGAGCCCCCGAT
>JAIPRL010004603.1:0-36889 GCA_025469235.1 Pemphigus obesinymphae | reverse complement strand
ATATGAGTTATGTATATTACACCGAAGCTACGCTCAGAATCGTTTTATTGAATGCAATGATTTATCATTGCATTCAAATTCAATACATCCACTATCCACCAAAAGTACCCTGCCCAGTAGCGAAGTGTATCCACCAATACTGACACCCGACGAGCGAAGTGCTTCCACAATCTACTGACCAGCTTTTTTTTATTTAATTTTTTTAGATTGGATATATATAGGAGCACTTAAAAATAAAATATATTTCTAATACTACAATATCACGATTTTCAATAGGTGAGATAATGTAAAAAATTGCTATTCAAAAACGTTTTGGTGTGTAGTGATTTTCAACAGAAATGGTCTTAAAAGCCATCGGGGTTGACGTTCACGTCAAATTCACTCGACGACCGTGCGATGGAGTGTAACGGCCGACCAGTGGCAAACATGCATATGCGTATTGTTCGGTGTACCCGTAAAAACCATTATTCTATTTTCCTGTCTGTGCTTTTCCATTATTCTTCCGTTCGGTTACCAGGTCAAAATGTCATTGAGAAAAATCACAGTCACCGCAAGAGGACCTAAAACCATTTTATACTATTTTTCTAGTTACTTCAGGTTCAGCTACACCTTCTTCGTGTTGATTAAAATACATGCCGGTGACTTAGTAATTTATGTATCCTGTTGTAATCATAATAATACTATTCGAAACATAAAGAAAAAAATCAATGTACGGCAAAATATAAAAATAGTCATGTGTATATTATATGTATGCTAAAATAACAACAATATAAAAAATGCATTCATATTTACATATAGATATGAGATGAAGATCACGAAATAAAAAAATACCTAGATAAAAGTATATAAAAGTAACGAGACATTGCAATGTACATTCATTCGGAAGAAAAATGACAAATGTCAAAAATTGAAAATATTTTGTTTTTTATAGCAAGAAAATAAAAAAAAATGCAAAATTTTATCGACAAATCAGGAAGTCAGAAATTAACCACTAAAGGACATAAGTGTACCATTTCCATTGATAAGAAATCGATATGACGAATTAATTAATAATAAATTCTTTCTTCTGAAAAATAACGCTTTTTTAATTCTATCATTTTCCTACCGGATGCGTTTATAAGTATTTTTTTGTTTGAGTTTACTATCAAGAGTGAGAAAATTCTAGATTGTTTTTAATCACTTTTTTTTTCATCCTATGTGCAGTAGTAGCTCGTGCTATGAAGCACAAGTGCAGATACAACGCCCAAAATTTCAGTAAATCAGTATTTTTGTGTACAACGTTACTATTTAATCATCGATGTTTTATTAATGTGGTCGTGCGTATTATTAATTAATATTCTTATACATGTTATATCACGCATCGTACAACTATTGTTGGCTGCTGCCGCCATCGAACACACGTCTTAATAATTAAATTTGTGTATTATGCGCCATTTGCCCACGTGGAGTTAATTTTCAATCCACCTCTCCTGTAAAATATACCCTGTACGTTTTAGAACCGGCGAAAAAAAGTGGTTTGAACAACTTTCTGAAATACTCCATTGAAATATATATATATATATATATATATATAAACTTTACTAGTTTATACTTTATTCATCTCTTAATTTTGTAGATATATTTTTCACGTTATCACTTACCTATACAACTCATATTAAATGAAATATTAATTAATGACATATTATGTTAATATAGGTATGTATCCCACACAGTATGGATATACCTATTTATGGAATGTTTAATAAATATTTAAAAAAAAATGAAAAAAAAATCATGCAAAAATTAATTTTTATATCTTTACGAATGGGTCCATCGCTTGGCGGTTAGCATACGCTGGAAAATTTTGCAGCAAATTTATTTTCCTAGCCTGGATTTTGAACCTGCCTACCTAATCAAAGACGGATGCATTAACAACCGAGCTACTACCTATTGATGAAAGTTTTAATGAAATGGGTATTTGTAACAATATATATGTATAATGTCATTCATCATGATATTCTTTCCTTTCTCCACTATATCCTCCTTTTCAGCCAGTTGAGCAGCTATTTGTTGGTTTTTCCCTAGGTTCTCTTAATTTTATTATCTGTAGTGTCTATCTTCCTCCATCCTGTACTGACGACTTATATTCTGCTCACTTATATTCTGTTGCCCACCTACTCCTCAAATATCCCTCCTATCTATTCATATTCAGTGGTGACTACAACTTTTCTGATATTTTCTGGTCAAATGACCGTCATGGATTATGTTACTCTACCACTTCCTCCACCAGTAACCTTAGTGTTCCGGAATGTTTTTCACTCCATGGTTTCTATCAATTAAATAACATTCTTAACTCTCATGGTAACCTCCTTGATCTTATTCTCACAAATTCTCAGTATTTGTCTGTATCTAGTGTCCATGAATCTGCAGTTCCTCCCGATACTTAAAACCCTCCCCTCTCTATTTCAATTGATCACATTATACATCAGTACCGTCCTGCTTCCTCATTGTCTTTTTATGATTTTCTCGTGACAATTAGAAATCTATAAATAACTTTTTTAACTCATTTAATTGGGAACTTACTTTTTCTTCTTATAATGCAGATGAGGCCAGCCATGGCTGTGCTTCTTGATGCAATTTACTACTTTATTGTATCTTTTATCCCCCGAGTCACTCCACGTCCTTCTGTTTTTCCTGTTTGGTTCACTCCCGACCTTAAGGAACATAATTATAAATAAAAATCAGTCTCACTCTAAATATAAATCCACCAACTCTTTATCTAATTATAAACACTTTTCTTTCCTTCCTACCAAATGCAAATTCTTATCTAAAAAATGTTATCGTGAATTTATCTCCCACACCTAATCCAATCTTTCTCTAAATCCACATTCTTTTTGGTCTTTTGTACGTAAGCATCGTTTCTCTCCTCTGATCCATTTTCAAGTAACTTACAATGGTGTAATCAGCTCCAATCCTACTGATATGGCTAATCTATTCTCTCAGTATTTCTCCTCTGTTTATTCCTCCCCTTTGTCTTCCTCTTCTCCTCTTCTCCTCTACCCATTAATGCCTCCTCCCATTCTTTTCTCCCTAGTCATGTATATATCTCCATTAATGATGTCTCCAATATTTTGAGCTTTATTCGTAATCTTAAGTCAGTTGGATCTGATGGTATCCAGGGTCATTTCCTTTTCAAAATATCTGATGTTCTTGCTGGGCCCCTTTCTCTTGTTTTTCAAAAATCCCTACAAACAGTAATTTTTCCCTTTGGCTTTAAACTCAGCTTGATCATTCCTATTCTCAAATCAGGTAACCCGAGCAATGTTATAAACTACCGTTCTTTTTCAATACTCTCTCACCTATCTAAAATATTCGAAACTTCGATTCTCAATTCAATTCGTCCACTTCTTAACAATCTTCTCGTTGATGAACAACATGGGTTTCGGCCTGGTTGCTCAACGACTACATGGAATCTTGTTTCCACCACCTATATATGTGATTCCTTTCGTATGCACAGTCAAGTAGACATGATCTACATGGATTTTACTAAAGCGTTTGACAGAGTTGATCACTCATTACTTATAAGTTTTCTTGACCTCCTTGGTATTGGTAATTCCCTTCTTTCTTGGTTACGCTCCTATCTTACTGATCGTGTTCAATTCGTCTCCATCCATGGCTCTTCGTCGAAAGTTTTTTCTCCTTCCTCAGGTGTTCCTCAAGGTGCAGTCCTGTCACCATTACTTTTTGCTCTTTTTATCAATTTTTGCTACCTCTGTCCTTCTCAAAGCTAAACTTCTCATTTTTGCTGATGATATGCAACTATATCTCCGAATAAGCTCCCTCTCTGGCTGCTTTCTGTTGAAGGCTGATATTGACCGACTGGTAACTTGGAGTAAATTTCTCGGCCTGTCTCTTAATATCCAGAAATGCTCAGTTATGAATTTTTCCCGTCTCCACTCCTCCATCACTTTCCTTTATTCCATTAATTCTATTCTAATTAAATCCGCCGGTAACTCCATTTGTGACCTTGAGTTTACTCTCACAAAAAATCTCTGCGCTTTGCTTTCATATTGAACTAGCCTGCTGCAAAGCACTTAAGCTCCTTGGCTTTGTTAGCCGTATATTCCAAGATTTTTACCTCCAAACTCCACTTAAATCCCTTTATTGTTCACTTATTCACCCAATTCTTGAGTACGGCTCTGTCCTCTGGTATTCCAATACATCTGTTGCTAGCAATATCATCAAGCGGGTCCAGAGGAAATTCCTTCGCATGGTCGCATAATAATATATTGTGTGTCAATACTTAATAGTATTAATATATATATATATATATATATATAATACTGATGCAGTTCGAACACTATTATATTTGTGGTATGGGTGGGATGGTTAGGAACGCGCATCGGAAACTTCTTATCGTGTCTATATTGTATAATTGTACTCATATGATATATTTTTACACATTAGGTCGGTTTCGCGTAGGGATTTAATAACAAGTTAACAGTTTATACGTGGAAAATCTAAACTACTTATATTTACCTAAATAGAATATTTGACGGCCGATACTAAGATATAAAAATATAGGTACGTACCTACGTATTTTTAAAACAGATAAACGAAAGATTTCACGTAGACAAAAAAATAATCATTATAAACATAAATCTTTACTTCAAGAACATTTATTAAATTATCTGATTCTATTACCCCCCCTTCCCCTCAAATTTAAACTTGAATGCGCATCTGTGGAAGATATTATAAATATATTATATTTCAAATAGCCGAAACTCAAAATAAGTTTCGGCCAAAGAGAAATGATTTGAAATTAAAATTAAATTATTTTAATAAAATTATTGTTCATAATAGGTTTTTTACTTAAATTATTTTTTCATATTTATTTAGCATAGAATTATAATTTAGGAATTCGATTTTAAAGCTTTCAATTAAGAAAAAATAATAATTCAACATTGAAGAGTATTTAATAAATATATTTAATAACTATTTGTAAAGAAATATTTATTAAATACTTTGTAATAAATATAATAACTGAAATATTTATTCAATATTCAATAAACATTGAAATTTAAATATTTGAATTCCAATCAATTTCTAATATTTATACAATAATTGTCATTGGAAAATACTGTATATATTCGTTATACTATAATGTGTAGTAGTTTTTGAATGTAAACCATTATATATCTACTATCCTTGATATGTTATATATATATATATATAGACGATTCTTATAAAGATAAATAATAAATAGTTGTTTAAGCTTTTATCCTGGAAAAAAATTTCACTTAACTGAGTAAATTTATCTGCAGATACTTTTCATTTTTATGAAAAGAAAATATATAATATTATAAATTACGAAATGTGTATCTGCTTGGGTTCCATAATTTAGAAAAATAATAATATGACACTATAATAATATTTATTTAAGACTATGATTTATAAATACAATATGGGTTTATTGTATCAATATTGTTGCCTGTTGTTATATATAGTAAATAATGAACATAATATTGTGAATACAATTTGTGTCTCACAGGTAAGCTCAATTATCTATGGAATTGTGTATGAGGTACCTTAGGTTTACACTATCTACAGATAACGGAAATATTATTATTTACTAGTGTTGATAATAAATAATAATGCTGGGCATTAATGAGTTATTAAGTTAAAAGTTAATTTAATATATAATACTAATAATAATAATAATAATAATAATAATAATAATACAAAACTTTTCACGTTTATTGAAGTGGGCTACCGTATGTGTTTGTCCTCCTTATTCTAGTCTTCATGATAGATACTATACATTTTTACTGTGCTTTATCTATGATAATCACTGTTTAATATTCTTAATTTTTATGTAGAATATAGTATCATAAATTAATTTATATAACTATATACATAGCTGTATACTTATACATACTATGTAAATATAAACAATAAACAATAAACGTCAACAAAATAACAATTTTCGTTTGAATGCTGATAAATTACTTTCGAGGTATGATTGACAAAAAGTCAACAGTGTGGAAAGTAAGTTTCGAATAGAGGTATGTATTATAATTAAAAATTAACGTACAATTTTTAGAAAAATAAAAATAAATTCCCGTAAATAATACTAAAGTTCAATCCGTACCTCTATTTAAAGACTCAATGTTTGCACAAAATCGATTACAATATAAAGCACAAAGTTCGATTTCTCGCAAAGTTTTAACAATTCGAAAAAAATGGGTCACTCGAAAAACATTTCACAAGCATCATTACTTCGTAAACTAGACAACTCAATATGGTTCTTTTTCCGTCTCTTTGATTTCCAGTCATCGGAATTTTATAATGAAAAAAAATAATACATACACACAATATACTATATAATAGGTAGGTACTATATACCTTCGTATTATATTTTATATAGAAAACAGATAGGAAATTACAAAATGCATTTAACGTACATATTTCATGAATCTCGTGTACCTCAGTGATATATCACTATCAATATAAATAAAACAAATAATAATGAATTAAATATATAATCAGTAAGGATTTTTGCGATTAGTCAACTATACTTTGGGGAAATAGATTTAATACCGTATACTATAATTATGAGATGATTCTGTTAAAAAATATATTTTTAATACAAATTTAGGTACCTATTTAATAAAATAATAGTTGAAACATATAATATTTTATAAATTAATTAGAGTTTTTGTACTTAATATTTCGCCTACAATATTGGATCATACATTAGCTAGTACTTAGACACATGACAGTATTTGAGTATATATTTAGGTAACTTATAGAATACATAATTTTTTTCTTCTGCGGTTTTCAATGTAATGATGGGTTTTTCAGAAATGTCCATGCCTTTCTGTCACGGGATTGGGGTAGTTCTCCAACAATTGATAACATACAAATATGATATTAGTTGGCTCTGATACCAACATATAATTATTTATAAACTGATGTTGGGTCGTTTTATATTACTGTATGAAAACTTTGAGCACAGAACGAGTTATTTTGCGTTTAAGTGTTTTTAAATATATGGAAATACCAAATGAGGTGGATATAAATAGAATATTATGATAAATATTATAGTATCATATGTTTACTGAAGTACTGAACATAAATATTTTAATATTAATTTGTGATAATTGTATGATAATTAGGAAATAAAAATATGACGTAATTTAAATAATAAAAAGACAACTGGGTAGGTATTCTGTTTTTATTTTTTTGTTTGAAAAATAATTATTTTATTATAATAAAAACAAGTTATATTTTTTTTTATAAAATGTTAAATATTTAAGCAGTAAGGTATATAAAAACAATAGTCAATGTATACCACGATAAATGTTTTCTTAGTTATATTCAAATTAAAATTAAAATTAGTCAAATATTATATAATAAAAATATTTTAACAAAACTAGATTTTAAAGTCGGATTTCATAATAATAAAACATATAGTGGATATTATGGAAACAATTATTTAAAAATTATAATTTTTTAATATAACAATTTTATGGAATTTTTTAAACAATATGATCGACGCTAAAAAAAAATTATGCATATTATATTATAATCCTTCACACTAATTGTATTTCATAACTATAAAATCTTATTTTTTATGGTTGGTATCACTGAATTCTATGAAAAATTTTGGTTTTTATCATGTGTTGGAGAACTTCTCGATCTCCTTCTGTCTGGTTTTCCCCTAATTTCTTGGTATGAATTACATTAATGGTCTTCTATAATCTGGCTTATGTATTGTGATCGTTGCCTTCTTCTGTGATTTTTTTTATCAAAATTTTATTTCTAGCAAAACCTCCGTGTCTAAGAATATGATCTATCCATTCATTTCACCTTTTCGTTATACATTTCCACAATGATCTTCTCTCCTAGTCCTTATCTAAAACTTCTCCATTAGTTATTCTATCAGTCCAGCATATAGTTTGCATCCTGCTACATACCACAATTTGAATATGTACCTTTATTCTTCTTTTATAATAGTCCATGCTTCGTATCCGTATAGCCTAATTCTCTAGATATACGTCTTTAGTGAATTCTTCCTGATGTTAATATTAATATTTTTCTAGGTAAAAATACTTTTTTTTTATTAAATACTACCTTTGCCTGGCATAGTATTTTTACTGTTTTCTTTTTACAACAACCATCTCAATTTATAGTGCTTCCTAAATATCTGAAGTTATCTGCTTGTTCTATAATCATATATCCTTTTAAACTTTATTCTTGTTCTGGTGCTTATGTTATTTCCATACTTCAAACTAGGATGTTTATCTTCATTGCGTTCATTTTCATGCAGGGCTTAAACCGGCAACTGGTTTTTCTCGAAACCAGTTAAAAACCCTTTTTTTTGAGAACCCAAAACCGCTTTCCTGTTTTTATTTTTAAATTTAAGATGCGGTCATCGGTAACTAATAACCAAAAATTATATTTTGGGGTTTTTCATTTATCGGTAATTGTAACATTATTGATAGGCGACCTATGTTGAAAGTAAGAAAAAAAATAATCATTATTTATATATTATTATACTATAAATATTATTTTTGTTTTATTTATCATGCCTTCATCATATTAATCAATTTAATATTTATTTTATAATACCTATTATTGTATTATGATATGAAATTTAATTGTATGAGTATATTTTCATAGTAGGTACATAGCTATATACATATAATACTTATAATATAATATATATATAAATATAAATAAAAAAAAGGGTTCGACGACGAATAGTCATAAATATTTTAAATGCTTTTCAAAAGACTATTTAAATTTTAATTAACTGTTTTAATAAGTTAAAAGCGGTTACCCTAAAAATTAAGAAGCGGTTTTTAACTGAGAAGTGGTAGCTACCTATTTTTTAAATATTCAAAGAACCATTATCGATGTCTATGTATTTAAAAAACCTCTTAAAACTGGTTATCGCTATTTTCGGAAGCAGATTTAAGCACTGTTTCCATGTTAAGTTTACTTTCCATCCTCTTTTTCCGTGTATTTTGGCTCTGAGCTATTATTTCTATATTATCAGCATATCTCGACATGTCTATTTTATAACCATTTATTCTTATTTCTAGATATGTCTTCTCTTTTATAGTATCTATAGCCTCTTGAATATATTCATTAATATTAAAAATGATAGCGTATATCCCTGACTAACACCTTTTTTTTTTTTTTCACTCATTTTTCTCGCCACTTTTTGAATATCTCCAATTTTTATGATTGCTATTTTATTTTTATACAATTTTAAAAACCTTTTTCTTTCCATTATTGCTACTCCAATTTTTTTTAGAATTTTGAATGTTATCCCCCAGTTAACATTAATTAATTAATTTTCAATATCAACAAAGACAATAAATGTCGGTTTATATTTTCGTATTATTTTTTCTAATATTATTTTCAAGCCCAATATTGTTTCTCTAGTACCTATATTATTCGTAAATCTAAATTGGTCCTCTGATTATGTGTTTTCTATCTTTTGTTTCATTCTCCTGATCATAATTTTTGTTAGTATCTTTGAAACATGTGATAATAACCTTATGGTACTTATTGCTCACATTTTTTCGCTACTATTTTCTTAGGTATAGGAATAATTGTACTTTTTACTTTTTGTCTTTGAGCAGAAATGTTGTTCGGTATATATCTTTAACAAGTTTAAATAGATTATTTACCAAGTTTTCTCCACTTCTTTCCAGAGATCTGCTTGGATCTTATCTCTTGCCATAGTTTTCTTTGATTTTAGGTCTCCTAGTGTTCTGTCAAATTATTCTTTTAATACTGGATAGTTGGATACTCTTCATCCTGAGAAATTTCCAATTTTTTGCAGTATGTTCCTGTTTGAAAATTATTGTTCCTACTCTATCTTTTATTGCTCCTCTTTTGAGATTACGGATTCCAAAGAACTTTTTCACTGTTTTGTATACTGTTTCTCTCTCTCCTACTTTATCATTTCAACAATCTCTGGCGTTATCCACACTTTTATTGGCAATGTGCATTTTGTTCCTGTCAATGTTTCTCATTTTTTTATAGATGGTAACAAATTTAATGTAAGTAGAAGTGCATAGAAAATTTAATTGGATATATTAGTAATGATAGAGCTAACAATAAAGATATGTTTTTAAGTATTATGGAGGATTTAAACAAATATTTAAATGAACTTCATATAGAATTAACAGTTCCAAGAATAACATCTAAACAAACATTTAGAAATAATCAAGAAAATCTATTCAAGAAGTTTTGCAGATTATTATAGAAAATCAATATATATACTATATTTAGATTCATTAATTTTATTCTTAAAAGATAGATTTACAGAGGACAATGAAAAATTAAAAATTTATTCAATTCATTCAAATATTTAAAACAAATTAGAAAAAAAAACTTTTTAATTAAACTAAAACATATTAAATCATTTTATGGAGAATTTGTAGATAATATAGAAGAAGAAGATATATCGTATAATATTTTGAAAGAAAAATAAATTAAAAACAATATGGATTTTGTAAAGTTATTAAAAGAAATCAAATTCTAACCTGCAATAAAAAATATTATTTTAATAGCAATCACACTTCCATCTACAACATATATGTATATAGTGTTGAAAGATCATTCAGGTTTGACCCTTATATTTTTAAAATTGTATTAATGCCTCGTCACATTAGTTAGTTTATTTTTCCTTTTTATGAGTTCACTAAAAAACTAAAAACATGACTTCGCAATACAATTACCCATGACCGTTTCAATGGATTACCTTTAATGTACATTCATAATGATATACCTAAAAACCATATATCAATGGTTATAGAGGAACTAAAAAAGTTATTCTGTATAGAGCTTAGACGGGTTCAATTTTTATTTTTCTATTTTACCTATTTAATATTATATCAAATATTAATTTAACTAAAAGTTTTATTTAAAATGATTTAATATCTATGTTATTAAATTTCACATATAAATATACAGATATTTGATATATAACATTTTATTTTACTTTAGTTTGTATTCAACATTCAATGAAAGTATGGTAGTTTATATAGAATTATGTTATTTTTTACATCAATTATAGAAATGTATTAAATTATTTAAAGGTAGTTTTTGACTTTCCCCCCCCCTCTCTCCAGTTTATATTTCTGCGAGCTTTTTCGTCATGAAATACATCAAGTATGTTCACGACTTAGTTAGTGTAAGATGTACAAGTTCAAAATAACATATACGATGTGGTTTTTGGTACGATATTGAGAGTTTGATAATTTAACAAGTGTGAAAATTCCATCAATCGTGTCCATTTCACTATTGTAAGTTTGCAAAAAAAATTAATTAATTAATTTAAAAACATTAATCCCTGCATAAATGTATTTTAAAAGTAATATCATCATAATGGTAAAATGTTAACAAATAACATAATATAACATTTATATCCGGTTCACTATATTTTACTTATAGGTAGAAAAACATGGACACAGAGCAATGGTGAGATATAATTGTAAAGGTATTCAACTGCATCAATATATTTAGAAAGTTACCAATACATTTTTTAAATTAATCATAGTAGTATGAACATTTATATTTAACTAAAATTTAAATTACCTTAGTTAAACTCCACGGAACTTGTAATTTTGCCTTTACCATGGATTTCTATGAACTATATTTATTATCCTTAAAACACTTACTTACTTACTCGGGTGAAAGTGTGGTTGTATTTTACATAAAATATTCATATTTTGAAGTTTACTAATAATCAACTCACCATTATAAATTGACTTTCCAAGTTAATTTGAACGCAGTTTATAGTTTCTAGGGTATGTTTAAACTAAATTAGAAAACTTTATTTATACCAATCTAACCTTTCGGTATCAAAAACTGGTAAAGTATATTGGGAAATGCCGAATGCTCCTTAAATGATTACAATTAGATATGTATGTAATGCATATTATATAAGATGTCTTCATAACTCCTTGATTCTGTTAAAACTAAATATGTATATTTCAGATAAAATTATAATTATCGATATAGATTACATCAAATTTCTATAACGATTAAATTACAATAATGTTGAAGGCACCAAGATATTCATTTAATCTAACTATAACTAAATATATAATAAATAATAATCAAAACTATTTATTAAAAGCATCAAAATTAGGTAGGAAACAAATATTAAAGACTTTATTATTAAAGATTATCTGATATATTATACTTTATACATACAGATTATATATAAAACGTATATGTTTATATTATATTCTTTTTTCATATTAACTATATAAATATATTGTTAATATTAAACTACAGTTGAAATATAATAATTATATTACACATGTATAAGAAACTTCAATCAGTGTCATGATATATTTGTTAATTTAATTTATTAGGCTACACTCTATAACAATTTTAAAATTATTGAACAGTTTTCCAATTATATTGATAAGCCATCCAGTAGTGTACATTTTCTAGTCGAGGCAATGGACACAACTTGCTTTTTAACAAAGATTATTATATTTTTAGTCATTTTACCCAAATGCTGTAATAATAATAATAATAATAATATGGTTCTAATGTATTCAAAACATTTTAGCATCAAATCACCATCCATTGTATGATATGATTTAAGGCTAACATTAAAAGTGTCATATAAAACGCAATTAGATATTTGGGATATACGCATTGCCTTAGATACATTATTATATTATTTTACTTCTCGTATTCTTTCCCAAATCTATTTAACGAAACAATTGCTTCGTTTTTGTGAACTGTTACATAATATGTAGTTATTATTAATAATATCTCAGTATTTGAAATATTGTGAATATTTATCGAATATTAATACGATGTTCGTATGCAATTATTACTATGTAATGAAGGAAAATAATACTGATGAATTATTGGATTCAATGAAATATTGAAGTAATAATAATATTCATGTTTTATTGTTTAGTGTGATCACAGAATATTATTCAATCAGACAAATAAATCATTGGACTATGTTCTCTGACATAAATTTAATTAATTTTTATTTTTTTTTATTAGACATTTGTTGGAATTTCAATGCATAACATATTATTACATTAACAACAATAATAGCAATTATTTTTAAAAAGCATAAGCACGTATAATTCGTATATACATGTGTCCATAGAATTTATCATATTAACTTTTGAAACTGATTTATTGATTATTGGTAATTTTATTACTAGAAATCTTACTAGGTACCTACATATTAACATATATAATAACGATTCTGTTCGTTAATAATCATAATATATTGCCAAAAAAATTTTCGATTTAGTAGCCGGTATCAATAAAATAGTGCAATAGGCTGCAACAAGATTTAAGATTTTAACTGTATAATACTAAATTAGTTAAGTGTGTATAATATATGGAATAACATTATTTTAATTTGTTATTATTATAATATACAATATGTTCATTGCACAATAAGTACTTGATATAAAATGTATTTAATTAAATAATGTAAGTATGATTTTAATGTAATGGTTTTGGAGAACCTTGTTATAGTAACCTATTATACATAAGTACCCAATAGTACCTATACGTTATTGTTAATTTACTTTCCAATCATTCTGAAATGATCATTTTTCAAGTTATTGTCAAATAAAATTCCTACTCTATAATAAATTACACATTTATCATTTATATCATAATAATATAATATTAATATTAAATAATAATAAAATAATAATATACAATAATAATAATCATATTATCGTTAAAATAATATTTTTTATTAATATGATTATTTTCGAACTTTAAATATAATAGCGCACTTAATTAAGAACATAATATTACAAGAAAAAAAATCGATTTAAAAAGAAGGCAGGGAACCATAAGAAAATATAAAAGAATATAAAATTAATATAAAAAGTAAGACGAAAAATGAAAAAATAAGTACTGTTAGTTTTATATTATAAGAAATAGATATAATATTAGTGTTATTTATATTGACTGCACTGAAAAATATGCTGCTGTATTACTAATCGTAAAGTTGTTCAATGTATTACTAAAAATCGTTAAACAATGATATACATTTTATTAAACTATACTTAAATTATATAAACTACACCCCAGATGAATGTTTAATACCGCTTTTGTATAATGGTATATCTATAGTATTATAATAACATATTCGGCATATGCTCGAGGTAATCTGAAAGATTAAAGATTAAATGAAAGTGAAAACGAATTTTATGAAGACTTACATGATATAATAACATTAATTAATAGCTCAAATTGTGCAATGATTGAAGCTAAAGAAAATATTTTATATTACATCACATGATACATTGACAAAAAAGATTGTAAAATAATTGATTGTAGTACCTGTATCGCATCACTAATCCAGAAAATAAATTAACATTATTACAACATATTTCTTTCATACAAGTATTTGTTCTCTTAAAATATCAAGATAGTTTAATAAAAACATGCAGTAGGTAGTGTTTTTAAAATAATTAAAGAATCTGAATTAATTTTCATATTTCTTACAAATATTAATGTTCCTAATTTCGATAAAAAAAAATATAAGTAAAACTTTTGAGGGGCGAAGCCGGTAATTCAGCATATTTTATATACATATATAGTTTACAAGAATTCAAATAATTTATATGGATAAATAAAGTAAATAATAAATATACTTAGTATTCAAAACTATTTAATCAAACAACCACAATATATTTAATATGTAATAACATTCCATACTTTTTAACCACTGTAAATTACACCATTATACTTATATGTTACCTATATAATATAATATCTTCTTCTTCTTCCTCAGCTTATCGGCCCATTAAGTGCCATCGCTGCCATCACAAAAACCTCTCCATTTCTCTCTATCGTATGCGTCGTCAAAAGATGACTCTTCTTCTATGTTTTTGATATCTTGAGCTATAACGTCCACCCATCGGGTCCTTGGTCTTCCTAATGGACGTTTTTTAATTATTTTGTTAACTAACACTTCTTTTATTACTTGTCCATCCGCTCTCCAAACATGGCCGAACCATTCTAGACGTTTGCTTTTTATATATGAAATAACATTTGGCCTATTATAAAGCTCCTGTAGTTCTTGATTTTTCCTTCTTTCGTAAGTTTGTGATTCTGCATTGAATTTCGGGCCGTATATATTTCTCAGTACTTTTCTTTCGAAGGTCATTAGTCGTTTGCTGTCTCCTTTGGTCAGTGACCATGTTTCACTCGCGTATGTGATTATTGGTCGTAGATAGCTATGGTACAGCTTATATTATAATATAATATATGGATACTAAATTAACAAGCACACAGATTTTTACATTATAATTTTTCAGAATATTTTAATATATTTAGATTTTTACGTTTCTTATAACATAATCTTATTGTAAGATTTTTTTTAGATTATTATTTTTTTTTTAATGTAAATATAATTATAAATTTTATAAATCGTATGTTCTCAAACTTTAATATACTAATAAGGACATAGATACTAACGGAAAATTGCATATTTGTTCAAATGCATATATCTATATGCTAAATATATAGTATATAGTATATACGTATAATCTATTAGGTATGTATTATATATTACTTAGAGCTACAGGTACATACGAGATTATATTAATAAATAAGAAAATAATTTTGTGGTTCAAATTATAAATACTCTTAAACATATTTGTATCATTATATGTAAAATACTATATAAATTAATGCTGAGCATTAACGGTTTAATAAGTTAACATTTAAGTTAAAAGTTAAATTAATTTTAACTTTTTATATATGATAATTGTTAAGTAAACATATTAACTAAACTTATTTTTAGTTATATTAACTTTTAAATAAATAATTACTTTTATTTAAAATTCAGTTAAGTTAATTTTGAAATAATTGATACATTTTAATTTCATATTGTGTCTATTGTCAAAATGGTTGAATAAAAGTAAAGTTGTTCATGTCGTTTCTAGTAGTTAATATATTACAAGAATTATTTATTTCCTGAAAATATAAATAAAACTAGAATACCTAATGAAAATCTCACCGTTAGATAAATTGTGGAATATATTAGATTTTCCAACAATATACAATATTTAGATAGGTAATAATTTGCAATGAACAATTTCCATTTATTAGAATTATTATAAAAATTGTTATAAATACATTGTAGTATTTTCAAATAATATTATGCTAATGATTTTTAAAAAGATTAAAATGCTTAAAGCTAAAAATAATAGTATTTCCAAAAAAAAATAATAGATACTTAATTATACTTGTATATCTCAAATGTTATATTTGACTCCTACAAAATAAATAAATAAATAAATAATTTAACTTAAATTGATAAGTTCTTTTTTTAACTTCACTGAGTTAAAAAAATCATTAACTTGCTCAGTATTGATATAAATTACATTATATATATTTGAAAACATAATACTTATTATAAAAATAAGGCAAGTTTGTTTAAGTGAATAACTCTGTTTACACTTGTAATATCCACTGAAAGTAAAAATATTTTTATTTAATATTCCATTATTCATTAGGAATGTATTTCAATTTAATATGTATATAATACAATTTATTCAATTATTTCAAATGCATATTTTATTATACCGATATACATTCATAAAGAATGTACTTAATTTAGATTTACAAAAAAGATACTAAAAAAGTACATTATGTTTCCAACAACGAATTTCTACTTATTTAAAATGCAAATTCATGGATGTTTTTTTAAAAGGTTATTTCTAATATAACATTCTAGGATATATTTAAAATGAGTATTGATTTTATATTAAAGTGGTACAAAGTTAAAGAGAGTTAGTCATTCCCATCTAATATATATATTGATTAAGTAACCGTGATAAAGACTGAATCGCGCGGGTACATAAAACAGAATTCTGTATGGGCTTACGAAGAAACCCGATCATGATATTTGTATGTACTCGTAAATAAAATGGGTCTCAATTGAATAAAAAAAGAGCATGAGTATAACTTTTAGTTTATGTCAAAGAAACGTCAAGAGTTCATTGTAATATTAATATTGATTTTGAATGAATTGTATATATGTACGTAGAAATTAATTTTAAGCGTATGTATTTTACTTTAAATCATTTAAAATTTTTTTATTGATTTTTTTTTAAATTTATACGTTGCTAATGAATTTAATAGTAGGTATCTATGTTACGGGGAAAACTCTCAATGGAGTTATACGTCAAGAATTAACGGTTACGTTATTATTTTATTATTATGATTTTAATAACAATAACCGATGTACCTACAGCTTTTTGATAAAATAAAACAATTAATAAGATAATAAATAACTTGTGGTAAAATGCAATATAATCTAAAATTCAAAATTAATATTCTAACAATTTTAGTTTGTCAATAATTGATGTGTATAGGTACATATATTTTAAGTAGGTAATTATCAACATTATATAATAATTTCTAGCACATTTTATGTACATCTCGTTTGTTAAATATTACAAAAACAACATACAACAAATATCAGTTATTTTTAAATAATACTTTTGTATACGCAATTAATGTTTATATAAACTATACCGTAAAATTAAAATAAACTGATTTGCATCATTATTGAATGAGTTACAAAAAATTACAATATTCTTAATAAATATAAATGTACCTATCAATAATATTAATTAAAAAAAACGTTCTCATGAATAATTTGGAAACTTTGAGATAGAACTACTTATTCTCATCACATTCATTTTTAAATTTTTAAAGTTTTAGGTTACAAAATATATATATATATATATATTTGTTTAATGGAAAAAACAGTAAAACAATTTATTGAATTTTTTTTGTAATTATATATTAAATATATATTAATAGGTATATTTTAATTTTAAAATATCCAATTTAAAGAGATTACATTTAATATGAGTCAAGTCCAGCCAAAACTAATTGTTTATGAACAATTATTATGGGAAATACCCTTTAAATAAATTTGTGAGGATTTAGGCGTATTCATTCTATGCAGTTCTAAATTTCCTCAAATTGGAATTTTTGATATATATTTTATTTTTATTATAAATAAATAATCAACACATACAATTATTAAAAATATCGTTTTTTATCTATTACTTGAAATGTATAACATGAACAATCAGAATATTCTTTATAACTTTTTTTATAGATTTAATAATTTTTTTTAAATACCTAAATAAATTTTTTTTTTTGTTTATTCAATGATCAATTCAATAAAATATACCAAATACAATTTTATATCATACAAATTTTCTAAATTGCACAGAATATTATAGTACGTGGAAAAAATTTAAAACAACATTATTAAACTTTATTATTTTTTTTTTCTGTAAGTACACCAAATGTAGTACAAAAAAAGTTAAACATCTACCTTGATCACCAATTTCTTATGCTGAGGAAAAGGTATTTTCAATACAATTAAAATGTACAATGTTTAATAAAGTTATAAATTTAATATTATTGGAATGTCTTATTTATAGTTTCCAATTTATTATTGAGGTGTAATATATTATATACGTAATGAATAGTTTCATTTTTTTTTTTTTTAATATTTTTCAGCTTTACTTTTTTTTTCCAGTTTTGATAAGGTACAGAGAAAAAAATATTAATTATGTGAAGAAAACTGGATAGAAAATGTATAAAGATAATACAATAATTGATTTCATAGTTTAATAATAACGTGATCGGATAACAATTAATAGTTATGGAGAAAATCACAATGGTATAAATTATCCACATTATTTAATAATTATAGTAATAATCTTCTTCTTCTTCTTAATTTTTCCTCCCGACTACTTGGGGTAGCAAGAAATAATAATATTTATAATATAAAATATAATAATCAATCATATATAATATTTATAATAATAATAATAATATTTTGTTAACTTTATTCGTTGGGGTAGGATACTGGAGATGAATATATTGAATTTAAAAGCAACGATATATATATATAATTTTTATTTTTGATTCTGGAAAAAGCTTTGGTATTTATAACATAAATATACTACCATTAATAAATATAATAATCTCTTTTATAACAAATAAAACTTAATATTAAACATTATAATAATAGCCCAACATTGGGGTATAAAATTTCAATACATTTTACGTTAATTTTGTACGCATATTAAATTTTCGTGAATGTTTCATCTCTATTCATTTGTTTTTTTTTTAAATTTTTAGTGCTTTTTCTTGTTTAAATTTATCGAAAAAAAAATTTGAAATCGAAAATTACTTTTCTCAAGTACTAACTGGATGCAATTGTCTACTGGGGGACTGGTGTTGCATTTAATGATTGGAGCTTTCCTTTTAGAATTTTTGACACAATCATAAAAAAACCTAATTATAAGAAACACATTATGGTAAAACCATGAGGTACGTCGCTTTGCTCAGATTCTAAAACAACGGAAAAAGTATATTATTATAAAATTTAACTAGTCTAATTATTAATAAGATAATAGCATTTCATTTTCGAATCATAAATCATTAAAAAAAAATTTATTAAGCAGCAATAAATGCATAATATATTATTTGGAAATCTATAAAAAAGATATTCATAATTTGTATGCATTTTACATGAGACCTAATATAATTCATAAAAAAATTAATTCGAAAACACGTAATTATTCAAATATTTTTCTATATCAAAACTTATAAATACAATATTATGTTTTATCATTAAAATTGTTATGACATGGTAAATAATAAACTTTGTTAAAAAAAAGTCGTAATAATCGCATTGTTGACTTAACCATATTAATAATTTATACACTGATATTCATCTAAATAATATAATATAATACCTATGAATATTATCAATAACATTAACATAATATTATCTTAAGATGGATTTATCAATTCGTATTCGAACCACAATATTGTATTTAGACTATACTTTATTATATTTTATATATTATTCTCTACTCTAAAATAAAATTTTAAAAATATTAAAATTGTATTATATGCGTTACTATATATATACTTATACATTTTCAGTATTTTTTTACTATAATTAATATGTATTTATTTATTTTTATTTAATTTTGAAATTTTTATTTAGCTTTTATCTACTTTTAGCTAAGGTTCACTTTATTATATCAAATAATACCCGCTGACATGTGTTTTAGATAAAATAAGCATCAAATAAAAATTATTAGACAAAAATTTTGCGTTTAACGACGTAAAAAATAATATAAAAGTGATATGTCAGTTCTTACGTTTCGCTACGTGTTTTATCCTCCATGTCTTCAATGTATGTAGAATATCCCTTCAATACTCGTATCAATTTAATTTTATCTCCCCTTCGCAATCGCACGTGTCTACAATAATTTATCCTTTTCAATAATCATTGCATGGCATTGCATGCCTAGAATTTATTATTTTAACTCTTGTACCGGTTTTTAACCTTCAATAATATTACAAGATATCCAAAACGTATACCCATAGGTGATTATCGAAGACATAGTTAAAATAAAAATTTTAGGGCTGGCTTTAAAATTAAGATAAATTAACTTAAATACTGATATATGTTTAAAAATATTTACATGTATAGAATAGTTGATGTAAGTATCAGAATCTAAAAATTATATTTTGTAATACATGATATCTAACCATCTAACTAATAGAAATTATCGTTTTGTTTAATTTATTAAACTATTACCATCTTATAATAATACTAACATAAAAGAAAAATATTTCTGAACTTCATGTTAAAACATATATTATAGTTTTTCAGATATTCTCCTACTTCATACATTTATAGGCTTTATTTATGTAGTTGAGAAATCTTTCTCTACACCGGATGACGATTTTGCTAATGTAGACTTATTATTTATAATTATTATTATTATTATTATGTAATAACATTACATAATATATATATGATTTCATACAGATTACTTTGGCAATAGATTAATTAAAACAAATTCTTTTCTGGTTTATATGGGCAGTTCAAATATTATACTCGTAAAGTTGATATATAAACAAATTTTGAATTTGACCGGGGTGAGTAGTGACGTCTTTTTTGCCAAGTTCATATTACAAACCAATCATATTATATCTACACGTATATATATATATATATATATAAATATAAAACAATCTATAATTAAAAAAAAAAAAAACTATGAAAATAAAATCCCTAAATATTTACTTATACCTTTACAGTAAGAATTTAATTTAAGAGTTAATATATTTTATAGTTATCCTTTAGGGATACTTGCATCATCGATATTATTTATATACTTTTGTTTATCAAAAGTGACAACACTAAAACAAAAGTAGAAAACTTTGAAATATAAATAATCAATAGTCCATAACACGTATTTATGTTAATTTTATTAAATAAAAATATTCAGATATTTCAGAACAATTTAGTACAATGTAGGTAGGTTAATAGCAAATAAAATTTATTAATAAAATCAAATTTGTATTGTATTTACTGCATAGGTTTTCAGTTAATTCCACGGTGTATGGTTCAAAACTTGGATCAACAATAGTCAAATGTTTAAGACTTAAATTTTTGTGTTTAAAGGAATATCTGTAAAAGAAAACAAAATTTTTAGACGATTTTAATGTTATATTAAAACTATTTTTAATGAATGATATCGATAAATAAAAACTTTCCAACTACTGATTTTTATTTATAAATTATAAATAACTAAATAATTTGTGTCTAATGTTTATAGTATTTGTATTTGTATTAGTTTATATTATCAGGATTTAAATGGTTTTCGTGTTGAACTATAAAACGATTCAAATTCATTTCTGCAGTATTAGGTACTGTATGTAGTTAATGCGCTATCATTAAAAAAAAAAATCGTTTTTCTTTATAAGACTTTGTAAGAAAACAACCGAAAAAAATAGGATTTATCGGATGATTATTATTTTTCAACTGCATTATTGTACTGTCAAATTTTGACATAAAACTGTATAGTTTCAATTTCACTATAAGCTATAAAAATATAGTTACAAAATATATACATTAAAGAGATAGTATTATATCGGTAACTACAATTTGAGTATATATATATATTAAATTCGTACTCTATTCGTTTATACTCAAAATGGTAAGTACTTTATTCAAAAAATATATAATAAAATAACAAATGTAGGTTTATATAAATGAATTATTGTTAGAATTAAAATGTAAAAACTTTTCTTAATGTTTAGTATCGTTAATACTAATACAAATTACGAAACGATGACTAGTAACATAGATATAGGTACTAAAAGATCTGCTAAAATTATTTATTATTTATCCAATATGTATTTGTAAATATCATTATCTTGAAAAAATCTGTTTATATATTTAAAATAGTATTTAAACTTTTAAATTTTATTTAATTAAAAACATAAATAATTTTTAATTATAATACTAATTAAAATAGAGATATTTATTGTAAGATCTAAGAAGTTAATTTTATTTTTTAATTGTGTCTCAAGTTATTTATATATATATATAATAAATTTACTTATTAATTTTGACTCTAGTCACATTTGCTTTTTTAAATATTATTTTTTTATAATATATTATATTAATTTTACTTATATATATATTTTATTTTTATAGGAGTATTTCATTTTTAAAATGAATTATTTTTTTTAATTTTAAATACGATTGCTATAAGTTTAATTAATTGTATATTCATATTTTTTTTTATTTTTATATAATTTTGCCAATTATATAAAAAATCCTGATATAATTTTTCACCTTCTTAATTTTACGAGTCTTGATTCAACCTTAATGATATGAATACATATGCTTAGTCCAGACTTATAAAATCATTTTTTTTCATACATTCGTTGACCCATTTATACAATAAAAAATAAATATTAATAGGAAAATATTCGGAAATAAAGAGATTCAAGCCAATGCAGACTAAAAAAAAACAGAGCTTGAAGTAATAGTTTTTTATTATTTATTGGATGCAAAAAAGCGTTAATAAGAAAAATTAATTGAACCATTTTTCGGAGTGGTTTTTTAATAGCACTGGTTTATTCTTATATTTTCTAAACTCACTTATTTATTATCTCATTTAATATTCACAAACCTAAATATAATTATCTATTCTGAATTTGTAGAATTTCACATTTATTGTGATTAATATTTTCAAAATAAAAGTGTTAATAATATATTCTTAATTATTTACATTATTTTTGATAAAATATAAAATTAATTAAAGGCTGTAAAATTTCCACTATATTCTATACTTAAGATTTATTATTAAAGGAAAATTACTATGTCAAAATATAATTAATATTTTATAGAAGAAAATAAATATATCCTAAATTAGTACTTACCTTATATTGAATATATATATATATATATATATTTTATAGCAAAAATCAACATGTATTCAATATGTTTAATTTTAATTAATTTTATAAAGGTTATATTTTAATAAAATGTTTAGCACATATCCAATTATATATGTACGAATTTATATTTATTTATATGCAAATTATATATATATATTAGGTAAACTTGACTTAATGAAATAAAACTAACTTTATTGCGAGTATTATTAATAATTAAAATTAGGTATTTTAATAGTTAAAGACTTATTATAATTTAAATTGTATATCTGTACTTCTACTGTATATGTTTAACACAATAGTGGCTGATTAATATCATTAATAATTCATTGGATATTTTAAAATAATTAATTATTATGATTTAATATTACTTACACTATTGATTTGTTTTTGAATGTTTTTTTATCCAGTTTTTTAAATACTCAATAAGGTGAAGAAGGTTAAATTAAATTTTAACATGATGTTTTTTTTATGTATTTATGCATTGTTTCTGGTAGAAAGTGATAAACAGGAGTTTTCAAGTGAAGAAATATTTTGATAGAATTTTGGTTCTCGATGATAATTTAAAGATGTAATTTTTATAATTTATATATAATAAATTGAAAATTATAATCTATTGATTAACTTAATGGTTATTAAAAATGGTGCATTTCGATTTTCGGATAGGATACTCTTGGTATATGTACTGCATTTGAAAGCAACGATAAATCATTGCATTAGAAAAAAACTAATTCTGAGCGGAGCTTCGATATACTACGTATACTTACCTAACTATAAATATTAATGATGTTATTCAGTATGTTTAAAATAAGATCAAAATAGTAATCGTAGAAAAAAATATGATTTAGTGTAACATTCTTTATATTATAAAACAAAATATTTATTTATAGTAGCTTGATTTAGTATAACTAAATTACTATTACTATCAGATATACATTTAGTATTGTATATTTTATTTGAAGTTCAGTTAAAAATTTTTGATTTTGAAAACAACAAAATATTATGAGAACTATAATTTAATTGTTGTATATTAGAATCCTCTATACAAAAGTAACATAGTTAAATATCACATGCTATATATGATACAGTGTAATAAAATTAAAATAATAATCATACAATATCAATTAATATTTGGAAAATTTATAAATTAGTGAATACTAAAATTTTATTTATTGTATTATATTATATTATAGGTATACATTTTACATTTCTACTTTAAAAAAACGTTTTATATTAAATATAATTTCTTATTAGAAATATATTTTTTTTTTAGGAGATAACAATATTTCTTTAATGTATTTAACATTTGACAAACTATAAACTATAAAAATAAATATAGTATGATTTATACCTATATATGTAAATATAATTACCCGTAGTTTTTAAATCATCTTATACTATTCATACATCTTATGTCCTATTAGCTGTTTGACTAAAACATCAATGAATAATATAAATGTTATGCACTATTTATATACCTACATATGTATATATCCATAATTTTTAAAGGTATACATTATAAATCTACACTTTGATGGAACACTTTATGTTAAATATATTATATAATTTTATTTTGTTAGAAGACAGTAATACCCCTTAAATTTACTATACTTATAAAACAAATATAATTATATTTTAGATATATGAATAAAAGTGCCATATATTAGGATAAATATATCTTGAACTTTTTATCGTACGATGAATATTCATGGATATTTATGCAAAATATTTACGAAAAGGCTATTTTTTTTAGTTAAAAATTTTATTTTTCAAAAAATATAATTTGGCAAGTATTGTACCGCAAAAATAGTCACTAGTACATGAAAAAAGTATTTAAACTTTTTTATAGAACATTATCTCATCTATGAATTTTATATGAAATTTTTTGTCGTACGACTATTATAAAACCAGATATATTTTTTCGAGACCTTATATAATGGAAAAATTGTATAAATATAATTAAATAATTTCAATATAATTATTATAATAATGGATAATCATAACAATTTTATTTGTATATTAAATATTTCTATTTTGAAATGCAGGCTTTAAACTTAAGGAAATAACTTAAAACAATTGAATAATGATCTCTTCAAAGTTACTAGAACCAATTCGGTATAAAAGCATTTTTTATTCAATAAATCCTACTTGACGACTTTTTCTGGTCAAAAAGTTATTCACAGAGAAAAAAATGAACATCATTGTACAATCTTTTATAATAAGTTTTGTTGAAATATTTGACGTACAATCTTTAGCTTTTTTACATTATTATGTAATAATAATTATTTTACATGTTCATAGGTTCTTAAAATTAATAATTATGCAATTTCAAAAACGATTTTTTTATACAAATAATGTCATGAAATAAATAAATATTTGATTCCGTAAACGACAACAATCGTTGGACAATCACACATTCCACAATGTTTATATTCGCCACCAAAATGAATATTAAAACCATCCGAATTACAACCATGTCCATGGGTAAAGCATTAGCTTAGGGTTTCTGTTTCCGATAGCTTGTTAGGAATAATAAATGAATAATTTAATTCTGGGATAGGCCAAATCAAAATTATATCTACCTCCTAATTCCGACCCATCTGCAAAACCAAACCTAATATTCATTATTGTTAATCTCGATAAATATGGTATGGCATTTTGTGAATAAACACGAGGAAACTGCTTGTGGGGATTAGAATTAACTACCGTTTCACACCCAAAATTTCAAAACTAGTTAATACTGTATAACAAAAGAATACACTTTAATAATACGAGCTTAAATGTATAATAAACGTGTAATTTATATGTACTTATTTATTCATGTAGATCTGACTAACGGAAAAATATGTAAACACTACAACATTCCGTGATTGATGCTTTTTCAGATGGTTCAAATGTTGACTTCATTTATTTTGCTAAAGCTTTTGTTAAATGAAATCATACAATTATTATACATAAATTAAATTTATTCGGTGTATATTCAGTCCACTTTTATGGGGGATTGAGTCTTACATCTCTTAGCGTACTCAAATTATTGTATATAAAGAATTTTGGTTTAAACCAATATCAGTTATTTCTGGTATACCATAGGGTTCTCCCTTAGCCCCAATTCTATTTCTAATATATATTAATGACATAACTTTTCAAAACAGCTCTAAGCTAATATTTGTTAATGATATAAAAATGTACCGAGTAATTAATTTTTATAAAGATGCAGCTTTATTTCAATCTGATTTAAACTTGCTTTTTAAATAGTGCAGAAATAATTTTATTGCACTTAATTCTCAAAAATATCTAGTTAGGGCTTCCTCGAGATCACATTTTATCATAATAATTGTAATTATTTTGACTATAATATTAATGGAAAAATTCTACCCCGAATTATAGACGTTATTAAGGATCTTGGTGTACATTTTGAATATAAACTTCTATTTAATGCACATATTAATTTCATAAAAAATAAAGCCCTAAAACTATTTGAATTTTTATATTGAAGCTCTGTTAACTTCAATGATAAAAATACGTTTGTCTCAATTTATTGTTCGTTAGTGCGTTCCATTTTAGATTATGACTCTATTATCTGGACACCTTACAGTATTGGTTTGAAAACTGCAATAAAAAAAGTTCAGAATAAATTCTTACGTTTTCTAGTTTTAAAATGTAATGTACCTAAATTTTCTCATTCATAATACAATCCTTTAATTACTTATCTAAAACTTGAATTTCTAGTGCAATGCAGAATCAGGCTTGATTTATATTTCGTTTATAAGTTTTTAAATGGAAATATTGTCTGCCCTATTTTCTTAAGCTGTCGAACTTTCCAATCTTTCTCTACTCGTACCTCATCGATTAACCTATTTTATTTAAAATTGCAAACTACTATTATGCCACTAACACACCACTGTTGAGAATTATGAACATTGTTCATATTTATAAAACTGATCCGTTCGGTTTAATTTATTTTCGATTATTTAAAAATCATGTTTCTATAAATCTAAATTCTTATATACATTGAAATACCTAAATGTTGCAAATTTCTATTCTGTTAAATTTAGTTATATATTTTAAGAATACTATGTATTCTTATACTCACGTATGTAATTGGATCTAAACCCGTTTAATATTAAAATAAATAAATATATAGTTTACGTATGGTAAAAGAGTAAAATAAAATTATTTTATTATACATTTTTAAATTCTGTTTATGGATTTTATTAATATACACTAGAATGGTCCTTAGCTATAAGGAAAGAAAAAAAATCTTACAATTTTTGATGGGACGCCCACCATTTTTTCCATTAGTAGGATCTTCTTTTAAAATATAAGTTTTTATTTCAAATTTGTCAAAGAAGATCAGTGATTTACTAGAAATAAATTCGTTGATTGATTTTTGAATAAAAATATTTATTTTACTTGGAGTCATGAATTTTTTCATTCGTATATCATCAACATCTGAATCTTTTTGTAATGCCTGAATCGTGTTCTCTTTTGTTTGTATTGAAATGCCTTCATCAGAGAAAGTTATTGCTGAATTTTTTGGTACAAAATACCATAGATGATTACAGAATTTCCTAATTCCAACGATACTAATATCAGTATCAATATGTTTATATTTAAAAAGATTTTTATGCATTTGTGACAGAAAACTAAAATGTAATGTAAAATAGTACAAAGAAAATACATACTACGACACTAATATCAGTATCAATATATTTATATTTAAATAGATTTTCATGCATTTGTAACAGAAAACTAAAATGCAATGTAAAATAGTACTAAGAAAATACATAAATCGCGGATTCCATTAATTTTGTCGGTAGCAAGAAAAAATTCATAACATAAAACAAATATTTTCAAGCAATATATAACTTTGGCCATCTATCTCACATGATTAAAAGCACCTGGAGCTCTAACACTAATTCCTCCATGAGATGTGCCTCAAAGAAAAATAACTGTTAAATTCAAAAGTTCTTGATAATCCTCCGTTGCTTGATTTACTTTTAGTTTGTCTATACAAAAAGTTATTATATAATGTGCTACATCATTTACTTTTTTAAAAACAATATTATCCATAACCCCAGGTATTATATAGTTTTTCTTTTTTAATTTTTGAAATTTTTTTGTCGTTTACACATTACTATTATTATATTAATGTTAACTTAGCGCCTACAATTTGAGCTTCATCGTGACCAATTAAATATATTTTGTTGTTTGCTCTTATATTCATTGTGGTATGAATATTGATTAATGTAACTTAAATATAATAAGAAAAATGTAAATATTAAAAAGGATACGTAGGTAGGTAATAACAATTTTCGAATAGTCAATGCATAGTACGGCATGTTATAGCTTTATAATAACTATAATATTCACACAATGAAAAAAATATATAATTATGTACTTTGTTAAAACATTAATATTATTATATTCTCTTCCAAATAGTTAGTTGTATACAAATTAATAAATCTTTTTATTAAAAACTTTGCATAACAATAGATACTAAGAAAATACAAATAGACAAGTTGTTAAAAATTGTTGGTTTGTGATTGAATTGATTTAATACATTTTTCATAAATTTTACTAACGATATTTTTAATCTATATTTAAGAATCATACTAATAGTATTAAATTTTAGATATGAATTAAAACTAGATAGTTATTCGTTTAACAATGATGTTTATTCATTTTATTTTTTTCTGGAAAGAATGTTCCAATATTTAATTATTTTGTGGTCTCATATCTTATCAGGATACTACTTTGGAATTGTAATTTTCGATTTTTTAAAGTTTTTACTTATTTAATTATAATATTTTATGTTGTATTGATTCTAAAACAAGATTTATTGAAATTAATAAATGTATAGTCCATGCGGAATTAATTCATTATAGATACATACCTATTTTAAATATGCGTTATTCGTATTAACATTTTATTAAATATAAAATCAAAACAACTTGGCGAACATATTGTATTTTATACGGAAATGGTTCTCTTTACGGAACGGTTCATTAGATAAAACGTGGAGTTTCTTATGGCCTATGTAAGGCAATAACAGAATGATTCATATTCCAGGAGCGTATTGTGAGCCTCTGTGAGCAAATATAATTCTTTGAAAAAATAGAATAGTTGAAAGCACGTGTGTGATGTTAAACCCTCGTTTCCACCTTCGTAATAAAGGATGAATGGAGGTTATACGTCCAAAGTTCACATGGGTTCGGAAAAAATATAACATATATTTTATTCTCGTTGCTTTTTCTTTTATTTATTCAAGCACAAGTTTTAAAAATGTTTAAAAGTCCGCGGTTTCTCTAAATGCCGATTGGTTTTTTTTTTTGTTTGTTATTCAAAATTCAATACAATCTGCATACTTTCACATACTTTTGAACTCGATATTTTTTAATGTTATTTTCTTATATGTACATATATAAATATGTACTATAATATGTAAATACCTATGCAGCTAAACATTATAAAGAAAGAGTAAATAATACTAGTATTTTATTATATTATACAATGTAAATCCAATGAATTTATGAATGGAAACTCATTAAAAAGTTTCGAGGGTGTATAAAGAACTTTATTTTAATAATAACAATTACATTGTATCTTCAAATAAAAAAGCGTATCTTGTCCAGATATTAATTAAATTCATACACAATAATAACGTATATAGATTCTGTTATAAGTAAAATAACTGTATTTTATTTTCTATTTATGAAGAGTCGTTAAAATATTATTTGAATAACTCATTATTTAAAATAATAAATGCAGGGGAATGAATTTATGTATTTATAAATATATAATGCTACGTTCAACGGTTTAAATTAAAATAGTCTGTCAAAATGTATTTACAAGTAAGGAAAATAGTCAACACAAAAAAGTATTAAAAGTATTAATGATACTTGTATTTGAACAATGAATATATTATTAATTTTTTTATTTATCAAATTTTAAACAAATTTTAGTTGGAATTTCTTAATACATAGATTTTTTAGATCCAATTTTATATTAAGTTAATGATTATAATACAATTGCATGTTCAATAAATGCAAATAAAAAACTTTTCTCCACGTCGTATTTCAAATGCAATGAATTATTTTTTCTCTCAAATTTAAAATGATAAAAATACACTATCTTATCTGAGGATTGAATTTACAATACATTATTTCAATCATATATATTTGAAGAAGTTTTTCGACATTTTTTATAAAGAGTAATACTCAAAAATTAGGTTTCTGAATAAATATAATATAAACATTTTGTATCTAATAACTATATATATATACTATATATATCTATAATTTATATTTGTTTTAATTTTATATTTTTATGTATAAAAAATATTTAATTATTATTGTATAAATTACAAGAATAAAATAAGTACTTTAACCAATTGATTTTTGACTTGAATACATGAAAATTTAAAAAAAATAAATACAAAACGCAAATTATAAAATAGCGTTTTTTTTAATTGAAGACAAAAATATTTTAGCACTCATTAAATGACATAAAATATATATTATTAAACAAATGTATTTAATATATTTATCAATATAAACCCCTTATTCAAAATATATATAGTTAATGGTTACAAATTGAGTAAGTATTCTTAGTAAACCATCATGTAGATTATATAAATAAAATAGCTTCAAAAATGGATTATATGGATAACAATCATAGACTGGTTTATATTACAAAATTACGTTATTATAATTTATTACTTTGATTTTATACAATTTCATGTAATTTTAGTGTGATAAGATTTTGGATTTAATAATTGATATTTTGTGTATTTTATTTTCAAACAAATAACTGGTTTAGAATGAATGATTTATCCTAAAGCTTTTGAATTTATCAGCATCTTTAATCTTAAAACCATACTTATAGGACTACTTATTATAAAAATCAATTTAGAAATGTTAATATTTTATAACATTTAAAAAATATATTCAAATTATATTTAATTTAAACAATGTCAAAATACAATGACAAAAGCCTTTAAATTTAAGCCAGTAAAATATTATATAAAACATGTGGAAACATCGGCTATGCTAATCCTATATAACTATATATATATATATATATATATATATATATATTGTCCATGCATACAAAATATATTATTATTGATATTACTTTGTAGTCACCCTGTGTCATGTGATGTTTATTATATTTAGTTTTCAGTAACTTTTCTGCGATTCCCAAATAAGCTCAATACCAGAATTATGGATCTGGATTTTTAATGTGCATGTGATACTTCTCTTTTGGGATACACATGAAAAATGTACAATAAATAATATACACTCTTGCCAACTATTTAAAGGCTGAAGACCGATATAAAAACCTGACCTATGAACATTTAACACTTTATATTAATTTAATAAATTACCTGCCTGAGAGACGTTATAGCAATTTGTGAATATAGGTTTTGTCGTATTGACTATTTGAGGAATACAGAAATCTGAAGAAGAATATAAAGTCCAATATTAAAAAAATACAAATCGAAATTGGATTGACGAAAGTAGTTGAAAGTATGGAACCGAACACTTAATGGTGAAAAATCAATTTTTAACCTTAGGTGGTATAAAGTTGTTGTCCCCAAACATCAGACTTTGTTCAATCAACTCCGGAATTGTGCCAATATTTATAAACTTTTTAGCAACGTATTACGACCATGTTAACAAAAATTGCAATCTACCCTTATATTATGAGATATAAAAATATCAATATATTTGAAAATTTAAATAATTTAAACTAGGTTCGCCAAAAAATAACTTTTATGTATTATATTGATAATATATCTAAAAAAAAAAAATTCAATCAATTATATTTTAAAAAGTAATTTTATGAAAGTTATCAAACAAATTTAAACGAATCTTTATTCAAATAGGACATTTTATTTCTACTTTAAAATTTTAAACAATAATAATAAATTCTATTTATTTGTAGCTTAATGCATTTTATAGCTTGGGTGATGCTATATGTATATAAAAAAGATATGCGTAGATTTTTAAAATGTAAATCAAACGATTTAAAAATATAAAGTCGTAGAAAAATCCTATTTACAACAAATAACCGAAAATAACTTCGGCAAGATAAGAATAAGATAACCGTGCAAAAGGACGAAACGTGAATCCTTCTATACCACTGGCACATATGTATGTAAAGTGTCTCCGTATCCTTTACATTTTTACGGGTCTCAACCCCGTCGTACTGTTATATGACTATGAGTAGTAAACCATATACCGGGTTATATACATAACATTAAGCTGTGGTGACGGAATTCAAGACAAATCGTCCAACAGATTTGTCACCGCCATCACACGACCCACGATTTAGTCACAGGCCATAGTCCGTTTTGCGTATGTGTGCAAATAGTGTAATTTAAGTAAACTGACCAGAGAATATTTTCATACCAGTGGTGGGATGGACTGTGGAGGTACCACTTGGTAAGACCATTATGGGTTCAACCCTCATAAATATGGTGCCATCAATTTCCATACGGTCGCCAAGCTTTTTTCGCTATTCGAAGACAAGATTCCCGTCTGTTATAAAAATGTAATATGTTCGACAGTTTTAATAGTTTTACTGTAAATGACACAACTACTGGTAATTTTTTGGTATTTCTAATTTATTTTTTTATTAGTATGTTTGTATTTTATGAAGTATCCCCTGTTGAATAGAAAGTCGACGGAATAATTTATTGTGTTAATGGCAATATGACATAATGGTTTAAGTGTTATACAAAAAAAAACGAAAAAAATACAACGTAAATGACTACTGCCAGATACGAATATAGTTATTACGACTTTTTACAATGCTATTTAGTAGTATAAAAGAATCGATAAATTTTTAGCAAAACGATTTCATAATTTCGTAACTCATAATTTAATTCGATTTATTTGAAATAATTTTTATCTCTTGCGCACACGCCTACGCACGCTTTTGATGAAGATATTGTTAAAATACACGTACGTACACGCAAAAGCATCCTATACGTCGTATAACGGTACATAAACACATACACACACGCACACACACACACACACACACACGCACATATACATTCACATACACACCCACACATATAATATGCAAACACGCACGGAAATACACAAACGGAGCAACAGAAACATCTCATGTAACGTAGAGATACACGTACTTGTCGCGTGAGATCCCCAGGGAAAGACCATTCCCGTTTCGTTCTATCACAATACTATACATTATATACTAGAAATACTGCTGTGAATGTGTGTACGATCGTGCATATATTATTCGTGAGCTTCTCACGTCCGCAAAATAATCATAATTCCAAAACCACGTGTATGTTATTCCTACATGAGAATAGGTAGATAGGTTAGGTTTTTCAAGTGCACGGTGACAAATGACAGTTTACATGTCGAACCACATCGCGTCCGAACAGTTTTTCCGAACGGATTATAGGCGGTACATTAAATCCATATTTTTTTATACAATAACAGCTATCACAAATATATATGCATATTCCTATATCGTCTCAAACTAAATTTTGATTCATAACCACCAAAATTACTGTCATCGTCATCGTCATCGGAAAATTGGCCATTATAATTTGTATGTAAAAGTGGGTGCTACCACTGAGATTTGTATTTTTTATTTATTTATTTATTTAACGGACAAATGTCGAATTTCAAATACAGTAATACAAATGACAATAGGGAATACAACTAATGATTAATTAATAGGTAAAATTTACAAGATCATATTATCTGTGTTAAGCAAAATACGAGAATAAATAAAATAAAAAAAAAACAACATATGTGTAAAAACACAGTTAATAACTATTTACAGTCATAATAAATTATGATATTAACAATTATATTAAAATTCAAGATTTAATAAAAGAGCGATAAATAAATTACTTAAATAGATCATTAACAATAATATTATTGCTATGTGACATTAAAATACTATAATAGGTAGTAGTTTTGGGAGATATGAGTAATAAAAAATAAATGATTATTGCGAATACTATAGACATTAACAATAAAGAATGCTTAATAGAAAATAGGTATCAATCTCATTATTTAATAATTTGAAGAGAAGAATGTTGTAGACAGTAATAAAAATGAACATGATTTTAATGACTCTAAATTTAAGATTCCTAGGTTTTCTTAACCAGTGTGTAGGGTTTTAAATATATTAAATTTAAGCGAGGAGCTTTATTTTAAAATTTTTTAATTTTCTCACAATGTTCAATGCTAATATTATCCCAAATTAACGGCGTATATTCAAGTGAAGATGAGTAAGACATAAAAGTATTAATTGAAGGTGAAGGTTTTTTTTTTGTTTTGTATTTTTGATTAGAATTATTTAATCGTTTGAAATTTAATTTATATAAGAAATAAGAGTAGCCAACATGATACAACGTATTATTTTGTTTTAAAAAAATTTTAATTTTTTGAAATGTACATGTAAATTTGTGAAAAACCTCTAAACAGTGTGAAATATACAAAATAATCAAATTTAAACTATAAATGCATATTATAATTGATTTACAAAAATAAAGTTATCATTTTTAAATCAAAAATAAACTCAATTACCGAATAATTGTATGTATTTTATAGGCATCATATATATACCATATATATAATATAAGTATGTACTTATACATTTTGTATATTGATTTTAACACCAATTTTTAGAAAAAAGTGTGGTTTATAATGTTTAACTTTATAATTAATTGTGATATTTTTCATATGTATTCCTGTCATACATTGAAATTGGGCTTTTCCTTTTATTTTTTTATTTAATATTTTTTCAGACTATGTTTTTCTTCAGTTCTTTTTACTAAATCTGTACCTACTACAATCTTTATTATTATTAGTTTAGTACTTCGTTAAACTACCTATTACACTTTATAAAGTTTTATTCAATTATATAGTATATTATACTTACTCCTAACTTTATTTATCAATTAAGTTTGCATTTATATTTTCAAAATAACTTTTTATAACAAAAATCATATAATCGTATATTACGAGGGAAATAATAATGATAAACTATTGAATTTTCGTTTAATATAACGAATAAAGTATTTTATCATTTATTATAATTTTTTACTGACTTTCCTCATTGTTATCTAGTACCTATTTATAAATTTCAAGTAAAATTCAAAATTATTTTAACGTTTAAAAATTAAGCTTTAATTTTTTTAATTTCCTACTTACGTCACCCTAGTAGGTAAGTACGTTCTACCTACTCTAATGAACATTATGAGACTCTATTTTAGTTCGAATATACTTTTACCATGATATTTTATATATATATATATATATATTTCAATGACCGTATAAAGAAATACATTTTAACATTAAGGTATATTGTTCATCGGATAAACGGAATGAGTTACATTACACGTAGGATAATAAAATATCATGAAATATTTAATTTACATAGATAACATAGATATTTTTATAATTAAAAAAATTTTATATAGATAATAATAAATTATTAACGATGTCTAAATTTAATAAAATAAAATTATAGCATTTTATCTAATCTTCAATAATAATAATAATAATAATAATAATAGTAGACATTATGAAAAATTGTCACTAAATATTATAATTTTCATCAGTGTCCAAGATATCTTTCATATACATAATTAATAATTATATATATAAACATATATTACAAAATTAAATTAAATATTTTTGATAATATTATTGAAATATTTCAATATAAGTGACATTTTAAATTTTTATTATTTAAAATTTAGAAATATAGTTATACGTATAGCTAATCACAATAAGTGAATAATATATCAATTATTTTAATAATTTATATATTATATAAGTACATACTATTTATAGTAATAAAATAAAATTACAACTAATACACTGTACTATATACTACCTAATAATTACTAATTATCTTCACGGGTATTATTCTTAACTAAACAACAGTTTATAATTTACATGAAAATGAATTTAAGTACATTAGCATGATACAAACCTACGGGAAATTAGATAAAATGTCGGAGTATAATATTTTTACTAAAAATTAGAACCTGTAATGGTAATACATTTTAAGTTCTTTAAAATATATATAAAAAAGTAAAAATTATGACTTAGCTGTTTAAATTTACACAAAATTTTAATGTTCATCTTATTCATTATACTTATCAGTTGTTATTCTATTTAGTTATACTAATCATTTATATTTTGGTTACTGTGCGGCCAATTTTTTTGGGTTATATAATTTAGTAAATTATAATTTTAAATATTAATGTCTACCCCTAAATTGTTATTATATATAACTGGTTTTTTGTTGAAGGTATTTAAATAATATTCTATTATATTCCTATATTTAATAAAAAAATCATATATCATATTTAACACATATTAAATATTTAAAATTAGTTAGTTTATACTCAGAATTATTAGTTGAAAAGAAACATTTCAAAAAAAAGCCGGTCAGTAGGTTGTGGAAGCACTTCGCTCGTCGGGTGTCAGTATTGGTGGATGCACTTCGCTACTGGGCAGGGTACTTTTGGTGGATGTATTGAATTTGAAAGCAATGATAA
>JAIPRL010004602.1:0-36892 GCA_025469235.1 Pemphigus obesinymphae | reverse complement strand
AAAAAGACGATGATTTAAAGATGAAAATTTAAAAAGCATGAAAAACCGAAAAAGTAAAAACAATTATTAACAAAATGTTGGTTATATCCCAGAACATATTCTGTGGTTATATCACATTATATAGGCGAGAATATAAATGAAAATTACTCGTTATCTATATATGATAAGAATAATTATTAGTAGAGTTAAAAGAACCTAGCGATTTCTTTTGGGTAACAACTAACAAGAGTTAACTCCAGTGAACAACACTAGGTTTTCGATCGGTAACCTTAGAGTTAACACTGATTTGTCGAACGACATGAAATTGACTATAGTTGACTCGAGTTAACTAGAGTAGAGTTTTCGAACGCACCCCTGGAATCTAGATTCTAGAAAAACACTATCAGTGTTCTTATTAGTTATTATATGTTATATTATCTTATACTCTTTATTGCGTCCACTCGCATTCACAGTTCACACGCGCCATGTATTTTTCCCGTTTGCCTGACAGAAATATGTAATATTGTGTTTTATTTATTCGGTTGGCCACGCTTGGGGATTATCGAGTACAAAGTCCAAATTTGAATCACTGAATACTGTGCCACACCATTCTACATTATATTTTCTCTTTGTTTTGGTTACACTGTTTAATATTATACGGACTTTTATTTTTAAAGTACTGAATAAAAAATAACTTATTATAGTTTAAAAAAGTAAAAAAAAAATACTTTTTAAAACTATAATAAAAAATTTATATTAAAAATGAGGTTCATTCCAAAATTTTGTCTTCCATCGATTTGATAATAGGTGTTTTAACTCTAAAATCATTTTAAGAACCTTTTCTGTTTTGCGTGAACATGTTTTTTCATCACTGAAAATCTTCGGTGTAGCGTCCTCTTAAGTATCATTATCAACATTCAGCTATGTATTAACATCCTCTATACCGTTTATTTGCTCATCGTACGTTAAATGTCTAAACACGTTTCATAATTGAAAATTGAAGATAATTGTAACTGTAATCTGAGGTGGAACTACGAATTGAATTGCATCGACGTAAGTAAATTTATATAAATAATTAAATTAGAATTTAGATTTAATTAGTATAGTACGAGTAGGTATATCCATAACATTTTTGGTAAAAAAAATCTGGGATTTACTAATAATTTGTACATAATATACCTATGTACCTAGTGGAATAAATCCAATTCGATTTTTTTTAACCCTCCAAAAACTCTTTCGGACGTGAAAAATAGGTAGGTACCTCTATCACACTCCATCAACTGGGAATTTTTTTTTCCCGCCGGTGTTGCATACCTAATTATTATTATTAATAAAATACAAAATTACCAGAACTACAAACCACTACTCCATTAAATATATTAAATGCACTTAAGAGGTTTGAACTTGATTCACCGTGTCCGAATTTGGTTATTGCATATCGGCTGTATCTTACTATCCCTGTTACTGTTGCATCTGGAGAACGTTCGTTTAGCAAGTTACAATTAATCAAAATTTATTTACGATCTACCATGTCCCAAGAAAGATTGACTAATTCAGCAATATTATCAATTGAAACCAAAATAACGAATACCATCGATTTTGAAGACGTCATAGAAGATTTTGCTTCAATAAAATCAAGGAAAGTATTATTATAAATAAAATGTTTTACATTTCTATCTTTTATCATTTAAATATTTATTTGTATAAAAAATATTAAAAATTTATTTTTATTTATTATAATTACTAGTTCTAATAACCAAAACCATAAGTTTGTAATTTTAATATAAATAAAATATCACTATAAATTACTATTTATACTAATTACTATTAATATTATATTATAAATACTCGGGTGTAAAATATTTTTATCAAATGTGGTGGGAGGGGGGGGCGATTATTTTTATCTTGCCCCGGGCGTAAAATCATAACGACACGGCTCTGTGACTATTCACCTATTTTTTTTTTATCTCTCTCCTTCTTTCCTTCAATATAAATTCTATTGACCATTATTAATGTCTCTGTCTCTTCCCTCCTTAAAACATGACCTAGCCATATATCTAGTCTATCCTATTTATTATAGTCATCGTATGTTCCCCGAAACAACCATTCTTCTGTAGAACAGATCCTAAATACTTGAACTTCTCAACCTCAACCGATACAGACATAATAATAGATATAATGACGTACGTGAGACGAGCGGTGATGACTGTAGCCCGCAGTCCGCTGGACGGTGAGTATTGGGCAACGACTCGACGGTCTAACTACATTATTTATAGAATAGCATTATAACAAAATTCTCTTCAATTCTTGTTGTTCCGTCAAGTTATTTGGTATTCCCGTACGTAGTCCGTACAGAAATGTGTGCTACGCAATTAACGATTTAATATAATATCATACAGCTATAGTGCATTTTATATTATTATAGTTTATTAATTATACCTACTTCATATAGTATTTAGGTAGGTACACACTAACGACACACTTAGACAACTTGTCTATAATAGTCGAGATAGTATATATGATATGGTTTTATTTTCATTTTGTTTTTAACAGTATAACATTTTTTTTTAGAAAAATAAGGGCTTGGGAGTGGGCCCTAGGCCCCCCTTGGAGCCGCCCCTGTCACTCTTCCAGTCTACCATTCACTCCTGTTACCTACTGCACTTAATATATTAATTTTTGATTTTGTCCTCTCTATAGTCACTCTGCTCATCCATCTTAACATTCTCATCTCTGTCACACTCGCATACTCTGTTCCATCTTCTTATCCACTACCCAATATTCCGATCCATACATCGCAGGGCTCACTACTGTCTTTACAATTTACCTTTTAATCTAATTAAACGTTTCTCTTCGATTTATCCACTCACCACTAGCACTTAATCCTATGTTTCATATTATATTCTTCAAAACCACTATTCTTCTGAGGAGCAGATCCTACCTAAATACTTGAACCTTGTAACCTCTTTAACCTCACCTACTACATCCCCACTCAACTTTATTACTTGACTTTCCCTGTTCGCCCTGTGTTAACTTTCTTCAAAATCATACTCTGTATACTCTGTTTTATCCCTGCTAATCCTTAATATTTTCCCCTCGAGAGCTTCTCTCCACTCTTCTAGTACACCTACCGTTCACTTTCTCAAGATTCACTAATCAACAATATATCATTTGTAAACAGTACGCACCGTGGTACATTTCTTTGTATATCCTTTGTTATTTCTTCCATTACTAGGGAAAAAAAAAACATTGAAGTCGAACCCTGGTGCACTCCTACTCTGACCGTAAAATCCTCGGTTTCCCCACACATACTACTTACTTTTGTATTTGCCCTTTCATCTGTAAAACTACTCATCCAAAATAATAAAATGTTTAAAAATAATATTTTAATTGTAAGAATGTTTCAATGTAAAAAATGGATGAGAGCCGGATAGGTATTTGGTGGTACTTGGTGGTACCTACTTAATATGTGTAGGTATATATAAGGATTAAAGGGCCTACACACCACCGTTGTTTGGTCCAAAAATACTCATTCTAATAAAATTCCAACAGTCCGGTATAATGCGTGCTCCCATAACAATTTTGAAAACGTATGTACCTATATAGATTCATCATTACATACTTATGGTCATATTTTGCATTTTCTTATTTTATATTATACCTATATCTAATAAAACCCGTGTATAGTTTTCAACACTTTCAAAAATTTAAACACAAATACCCAATAGGTAACTATAATTAACTAAAAATCAGTTTATCTGTTATAGACGTTATAGATAATACGAATATATATATTTTTTAATTATAATTTATGTTCGCGTTACAACTTTCTGATGGAATTATTATCAGAGCGAAAATTGGACATTTTTCCGTGGCTGCAAAATAGATCACTATGCATGAGGCCATGTGGGTGTGTATAATAGTTCCTTGTGATACTTATGTTATATTCTGTGCTAATACCATTGATTATAAATATATTAATAATACGACTCAAACAAGCACAAAACCGTACTATGAAAGAATAATACATTTCCTATATTATAATATACCTACTCATAAGAATCGTGACGTGGAGGCAAAAAAAAAAAACAACATTATTTTAGTTTTTACCACAACTCACAAGTGTTCATATTATTGTTATTTGTTATAGGATGCTATACACCCTCTTTTTAAGGGGTACTGTATAGGCAATTTTTATAAAGTTTTATAAAAAAAAAAAATGAAAATCTAACAATTTAAAAATATTTAATTATATTTTAAGAGTAATTTAAAAGTAGACATTTAATAGACAATGATTATAATAGTGAAAAACTTAAAAATATGTGACAATTAAATATGTATTAATATTATTTATACATATGTATATCTAATACTTTTATATATAAATGAAAATTTAATGTTTATTATTATAACTAATAATGTATACATAATTTAATACACATACACACACACACATATATATATATAGGATTGGTGCGCTTTTTCCCGTTGATAAGCACTTGAGCTGCAGGAGATACAAAAATGGATATCACTCCCGCGGCACTAGTACTTAGGAACAGGATATGCGTTGTCGAAATACATATAATAATACACACATACATTTATAAACACTAATAATATAAACTTATTTCTTAGACATTTTATACATGCAATTTTAGTTACAATAAAAAAAAAAATATACATTTATTATATAGGTATATGCCTACCTAGTTAATTATTAAATAGGTATAGCCCATATAGACGTATTATATAGGTACGTGTAGGTAGTATCGTATAATATTATTTATTTAAAAAATGTAAAAAGTTGGAAAATACTTAAGGTATAGTTGGTATTTAGTATAGTAAGGTTCGAACGAGGTTAATCTAAAGCATCCATAAAGGGCCTCCTTTTGCAGGCTTTAATCTCTTCAATATACATGACCCTTTTCATATCAATTTCCATCACGGACGTTCGTGAATTCCATGGACGCTCGTAAATATCATTTAGTCTTATTTCAAAATAATAGTTACTGTCATAGATATTATGTGTAATCTAAGTAGTGTACTTACCTATATATAAATATCTGTGGTTACTGTACTATATACATCACGGCTATAATATACGAGTACATTAATAGGGAACGGATTTTATTGACATAAAAATATTATATTATCGAATTTAAAATGCGAAACTACATTTAACTATTATTATTCTCTTTGATTTTCAAAATTAAAATGGCGATGACTTGTTGGTTGTAGAATGTTTTTCTATATTGACTGACCGTCGTAAGTAATTATATGACGTTATTCATTCTCGATTTTTAAAAAATTAGGTATGTATGTAATTTTAAAGACATTTTAAGAAAAATGAACATCTAACAATTAAAAAAATGTTTATATATATTTCAAAAGTAAATTATATGCAATCCCATGTCAGTATATTTTTATATTGATGGTTTTTAAGTACTTATTGGTATACTATCTATATTTATGGATATTTACAAAATTCATAAAATTAATTTAGGTATGGGTATTTTAAAAACTATCAAATATTAATATTTAATAAAATAATTTTACATGCTTAAATCAAACAATGATTTATACTTTGAAAATGATTTTGTGTTGCACGTAATATAATTAGGATGTTATTTCATAATTATATGTAAGATTTTACTACCACATATACGCCCGTGTCATCTTAATTTATAAAACTACTTATTAAAGTAGTATAATATTATAGATAACTTGTTCGATGTAGGTATGTAGGATAAGTAGGTATATATTTGCCACTATTATCAAAAATTATAGATAATTGATAATCTCTATTATTCACTACACTTAAGAGGACGTCGCACTGAATATTTTCAACGGTGAAAACATGTTTACGCAAAACAAATGAAATGGCATTTTAAAATAATTTTAGAGTTAAAACACTTAGAATAAAATTGATAGAAAATAACATTTTGGAGATAACCACATCGGTGTTTTTGTTTAAATAATGTGTTTAAAAAAAGTTACAGTGTTTTAAAAATGAGGGAAAAAATTGTATTTTGTACCTTCAATAACGAGATTAATATGTAGAAAATTGTTAAGCCCCAATAAGGTTATCTATAAAATATTGTCATATACAAATTTTATAATAGGTGTTATAATTTTAAAATCCTTTTAAAAAGCCATTTTATTTGTTTTGGGTAAACGTATTTTTAAACTAATATTGTGATTACACCACAATAAAAAAATAGCACTGACACAGGGCTTTTATTAATTACTTTTAAATTATATTGAAATATTCTTTGATTGTTAGATTTTTATTTTTCTTAAAATATCTAAAAAATTGCCTATACAGAACTCCTTAAAAATGGGGTGTACGTCGCGCGCGACGTCCTTTTAATGCAACTTAACTTTTGTAGTATATAAGTACTAATATGCAGTATGTACAAAAATTAAATAATATAAATAATACATAATTTGATGTAGGTATTTATTAATTATATAGTAGATATTATAGATGTACCTAGATAGGTATAATATATAAGTATATTATCAATGATACGATGAAGGACTAAAGAGTTTTTGAAGTATGAAAATTAATTGAATATTGATACGACTTGCAAAATATATTGTTTTAGAATTTTTTAATTAAATGAGAGGTTATTTTAATCGAAAGTTGAATATTTAATTCGTTTCATATTGCAGGTACCTAAGTAGTATCTAAAATATTGTTATATACATAATACCTAAAAATAGAAATTACGTAATTACGTTTAGCCGAAAAGGTACACTGCAGGGCGTAAATGGAAAAAAATATTTTTGTCTACCTATAATGCATCATTCTTATACTTGAATAAAGTATCAAATTACGAATATAAATTTGTAAGTAAAAATATGACGCATGACAAATATTAGAAATTTTAATAAAAAACTTACTAGAAATTTTTCATTTTTATCAATTTACAAACATGTTAGAAATACGAAACAAAAAACAAATTCTGGCTAACATCATTATTTATAGACTGAAGGAGCTAATTTTTGATTATTTAACCGTTTTAGGTACACGTTTTATGAGCTATTAAAATATTGATTTTTGATTTATTTATTTTTTATAACAGCTCATAATACGTGTAGAAATACAAAATATATGTATTATACATATTATATGTATTATATAATATAATATATATATATATATATATATATATATAGTTTCTAGGTAATTTTGTTTCTATAATTTATTTTTTATTTCATCTTTCTATAATGGTAAAAATGAAAAATGCTTAACTTTTTTTTTCAACAAATATCCTAATTACACGACAATTAAAAATTGTATTAATACAAAGCTATTTTTAAATTACTTTAAAAATGTATTCAAATATTTTTAAATTGTTGAATTTTAAATTTTTTTTTAATTTAATAAAAATTCTTTCATATTGTAAAATACCTTGAAAAAAAATGTTGATAAATATTATAAAAAGTATTACTTAATGAATTTCTATACATTTACACTAAATAGGTAGGTACTAATATATACTATACCTACATAACTAATTATAACTATAAAATTATAATAGATGATAATTTAAGGTTCAGTAGACAGTAGACACGTATATAGTATACAGCAGTGGCGTATATACAAGGGGAGGATATTTGGGGGTTATGATACCCCTTTGGGCCGTGGTATAATCATATTATTATATTAATTACATAGGTACTTATATTAAATATATATATTTTTTTATCATAACTTATTAAAATATCAATATAATTAGGATTAATTTTATGATTATTTTAAAAATTAGGTTAGGTTATTTTACAATAAACCATAAAAATAGGTTATTTTATCAACATCAATAGTCTGGTTTATATCAGTGTGTATTATAATAGCTTAGCCGTTGTCATTTGGTTCTATTTCTTTCTTAGAGAGGAAATCTAAAAAAAAAAACCCAAAAACATTTTTTATCATTTCGGTATACATACCATGTATACTGACAGTCCTAATATTCAAAAATGTATATATTTTTTACTAGTTATTAAGTTATATTAAGTTTAATTGAAATCTATTGTCAATGTTATAATTTGTATGTATAATATGTATAATTAATACCCCCTACTCTCAATAAAATCCTAGTTACGCCACTGGTATACTACCTATGTCAATAGCATCTAGTAACCTACATGTTAAATTGATTTTTATTTTAAACATTTCCATTTTATTAGAAATATGTTATTTATAACATAAAATAGTAAGTAATTTAATTATATGAGACGTATATAGTATATATTATATAATGTACTGCGGTCACGTAATAATAATTATAAAATGTACATACCATTTTAGGAGGTTTTTTAAATGCATCCTTCTATAGTAAATATTATACCTATATAGGTTTATGTATATAAAGTAATTTAAATCTATTCAGCGTGACCTGCACCCATAGATCGTGGCGGCAACGTATTTAATATAATATAGAAAGAATTGAAAGTGTATACTTTGTGATTTAACATTGAATATTTAAATATAATATAGATGATGTTACCAAACGATGGAGCTTGGATCGACTAAACGTATGCAGGACAGACGAACTGCAGTTTGTCATCATTTAACTATTTTAACCAGTTTAATAATATATATGTGTGATCGTGTGGGGGGATGAATTAATGTTTTTATCATTCATTGGCCGAACAATCTAATTCATATCTTAAAAACACGTTGATGCGTTACACCCACTCGGTGTCATATTATCGTTTGGAGTTCCTATATATTATTATATAAATCGTTTTTGATATAGATAAAATTATAATTTTTAAAACTATTTATCAACAAAAAAAATATAATAATAATAATAATAATAAAAACATTATCTATTATACAATGCAATAGCATAAATATTTTTGAAAATCAAGTGATATTTTGTAATAGTGACTAAATCCAATAGATACTTATATATGTAAAACTAATGATTATAATAAGTAATAGGTATGGGGACCAGAATTTGAATGTAAGTCGCATTTCCTTTTTGGGGTGGATACGATCCAGTTTTGAATTACAAATATTTTTGAACGTTTTGTCAATATTTTTTTTTTCGTAAAAGGCGAAATAAATACGTAGAAATACTCAAGTGTGTTTATAGTGCGTACCTATATATATCAGTAGCCCGCAGTGGATTACACGAATAGGTATTGAGAACCACTGATCATCTGCTTGGGACAATATTTTTCAAATTACAAAATTTGAGTCATACGTTGAAAAAATGATTTTACCTTTTTCGCTGTACATCCAACAGTTTTTACATTTTTTTCATTTAATGTATACATTTTACGAGATTATAATAATAATAATTTAATTTCGAAATATTATTATATAGTATAAATTAATATAGTTTTATTATTATTGAACTTATTGTTTTATATTAGATAATTATTTTTTTATTTTATGCCACAGTGCAGTGGCGTAGCAAAACGGCGGAGGTTAATGGATTATAACCCCCCCCCCCTCGAAATTAATTTTTTTAACTTTATGATTGTCTACCAAATATCAATACAAAATCGAATATTTTTTTTATTTATGCTTATCAGTCGGAAAACCCTTCCCGAAATATATTTCTTTATATACTCTATTAAGTAGTAGGTATACATTAAAGTATAATATAAATACACACAATTTAATATATTAAATTGTAATTTATATAGATACTAGCTGAATTACCAGACATTGCCCGGATTAGATTGTTTTGTTTTAAATATTTTTTTAATATTTATAGAAATTGTTCTGTATAGGTACAACATAGCAATCTTATGCAACTTGGTTTGCCCCAGTGTTTAGTATTTTATATATTCTATTTGCTTAATCCATTTTAATAAAATTTAAAAAAAAAATATTTTATATATTATTTACAAATATCACAGAATTTGACATCAGCGCTACTTAAAGTACACAAACTTCTGCAGAAGGTCAATTATTCATAAATTTCTCAGGTTTTAATTGTCGATTATTCATGAACTTATGATTTTTTTCATTTTAAAAAATATTGGGGGGGAGGATATTGAGGTTATACAAGCATGTTATGATATGCGAAAAGTTATAAAAAATATGCCTAGAACCCGATTGCAGTGTCATTTACCGGTCCAATTGTGAATCTAAACCGTCCAAGGACCCACTCTAACATATATAAAAATTTTCATTAAATTCGGTTCAGCCATATAGGAATTTGAATACTTACACACGGACAGAAGAAATATATTATATATATATATATATATTATACATTTTATAAAATAAAATTGAATTTTATTTACAAACAATTATTTTATTAATATACAATTGACTATTCTCAATTCATTGATAAAAATTAACTGTTAAGTGTATAACCAGTTGGTGTAGTTACCTACGTGAAAGTGGTGACACGGTTGGTCAAAAGTGGTTGAATTATGGAGGGACGCAGAGGAACGGAGCTACTCTTCATTTTTTTCATGTTTAACAGCATACCCCCTTATTTATTTATCAAAAAAGAGTCGCTCCTTATGTACGCTTGCTGTATGGGACTCAACATCCATCACCCTCCCATGACTATTTTTCAGTCCAAGATCTCCTTAATCTCCGTCCCACTGTACAATTTATCATTATAAGTATTTATGTTTTATTTTAACTTAAAACATTAAAAATGATTGTTAAAATTGTGTTTAATTGACATAAGATAAATATCAAATGTTCCGAAAACTAAACGTGTCAGTGCCGTTATATTTATATAAATTTAACATAAAATTATACATTAGTATTATGTTAAAATAACATTAAATTTATGTTTTATCTGAATGGATAAGAAATTTCAATGAAACATTCAACAATGTTCATAATATGTTCTTCAAATACACATATTTGACATTAATATGAAGTTATTTTTTTTAGTAATTATAGTAATAATGGGACAAAATATTTCCAATAAATAAATTTATTATAGGTATAGAAAGTACCTAGGTATAATAATTGATCGGTATTAATATGAATTGATAATGAAAACTGTATATAATTTTAAATTAAATTATATTTCGGTAAGTACCTATATTAAATTAAGTATTTAATTATTTATGAATACTATGTTGAATTAAATAAAATATAATTATCATTAAAAAAATTAATGAAAGCATTAATACATTTTTTATCTCTGGAAACTTTGTCTTACTTATACTTTATAAAAAACAAACTAGAGGATATTTTATCTTATAGATTATTTTTTAAAGAAATAATGATATAGGTAATAGTATTGATTATATTATATTACTCGTAATATATAATCAATGGTAATAGTTGAATTCAATAAACTTTAAATAAATGTAGGATAGAAAAAAATGTATTTAATATACAAACACATAAAATAATTAAAAAAACATTATAGTCATTATCAAATTACCAACTAGGTAGATATACCTAATGGCTAATATAGTTATTATAATAATATTACATTTTTACAATAAATATTAAATAATATTATTAAGTATAGGTACCTACTTAGTATATGATTAAAATACCTATGTGATTTATGAAAAATTGCCAAATCTATACTTAATGATTTTTAATAAATTGATAATTACATTTTATAAATCTGTTTTATATACCTATACCTATGTATCTAGGTATAGTATATTTTATTTGAATCACTGATACTATATATATATATATATATGAAGGTGCTCATATTAGGTATACTGTATATTAGCATTGCTACATGCATATACCAATCGGACTACCACTTTTTTACATATTATATGTTACCAATGATAAAATTGATCAAGTTATAATGTTAAAGCTTAATTTATATTATAATTTATATTGCAATAAAAAGTTTAAAATCATATTTTGGATAATCCGAGGATTATAAGCATGTACTATAACTATGTAGGTTTAAATGTATATTGTATATACTACTAATATTATATAATATGAATTTTATGTATAGAGTTACTATGCATGTATGCATTCACAAGGTACAAGACACCACATCAACTCCTATACTTTTATATATAATATGGTGCCAAAACCAAAACAATCATTATTACAATATGTAGGTACCTATATGTATATAGGTAGTAGCATTGATTTTATAATAAAATTTTATTATAAAATCAATGGTAGTAGCATGATAGAATTAACCAGGTACCTAGGTACTCAATCGATTATAAAAATATTTTAGTATTAGAAAGTCAAATTATAAAAAAAATTTGATTAGTAGTATTACCTATCTATGTATTTAGGTACCTATACAAATAGACACTATTATTAAGTTATTATTCTTTATTTACTTATATAAATCACACAATTCTTACTAAATAATAATACCTACCTATTACGTAAACACTAGATAAGGTTTTAACTAAATAAAAAAATAAGAAAAGTCGGGGGAAACTCTAAGAGTAGGGGGAGCGAGGAGAAATGTATCGTAGGGAAGACATTCTAATAAAGAATACATACAACATAAATGTGAATAAATAATTACAAAAATTAATATTAAAATGTACTACATAGATCAGTATTTTAATGAAATAGGTATACGCACATTTAATAAATGTTAGCTGAACAAAAATTTTGTACATATTATATATTTTAAACAATTTTTTGACATCAAACGAACATAGACCAATTTATGTTCGAAAAACCACTTAAAATTAACATTTATAATGGTATAAAACTTAAAATGTACAGTGGGAGCTAGTTTCTTTGACCACAGACATATATGCATACAAATCTATCTTTTCTTCCAAATATCCTCACAGGCAAAACGGATTCTCCTAGCCTCTTATCACAAATTACCTTCAAAATTCCCTCCTGCTTCACTCGTTTACCGGTTCCCTGTCATATTCCCTTCTCTCCTAAAAACTTCCTTGATAACTCCCTAATTATCCAGCGTATGCGCACTGCTAACCACAACACTTCCACTTAAAAAGCCAGTTTTCACTGACTTTCGGCCAGATTTTCTGTTTTTAGTTTAGTCTTTATAGTTTGGTTTTAGTCTTCAACAAATAATAATTGCTTACTGATCTCATATCTTTTGGACTCGGCCCGTAATTTATTGTATATATAAAATAAAATATGTATATAGGTAACCACGCTTAACTCGTATACCTACGTCCTATTATATCCGTGATTTCATCACATTAATATTGAAAAATAAATTATAATCTAAACGGTATTATTATAGTAATTATTGCTTTATCTATCAGCGTAAGCAGTGGTGTACATTTATTAGCGGGTTAATGTCTAATATATTCAGATTTCTATATACAGTCAAGTCGCGATAACTCAAACCTCGATAACTCGAAAAACTATTACAACTCAATTTTTTTTTATTCCGTTTGAAATTCTCGTAACACTCAACGTATTATTAGTCTAGTATATCAATGATATATATTATATTATATATATAGTAGAGTAACGTCTATCTATAGGCAGTGATGGTTAATGTGGAAAATAATTGCAGGGGGGACTAAAGTCAATGTAAAAAAAAAGTCCCTTGAACCGTTAAATCTTATTCAATTTTCCTTTGAAACTTTTTGGACACTAAGAATCTCTTAATTATTCTTAAATAAGAATAGTAAAAAAATTAAACTGTCATTAAAAAAAATACGTAACTATTATACATAATACATTTTTGGTTTTTACCGAAAGTTTTTATTATAATAATAGATCTTGCAAACAATTTATAACTATAAATACCATTTTTTAAACTTTTTTTATTAAATTTTTTATATTACGTACAAAACTACAAATTGTATCTCAACTTTCAAATAAACATTTATATCTATTGGTATTATAATCTAGCATTTATGATACTATATAACATTTTAAGGTAGGTATAAAATTATATGGAAAAAAACCATCACATTCAGTCTTAAGAACAACGGTAATTTTTCAATGAAAAACTTGCATTAGCATTTCTCATTTTTATCAACTCACAAACACGTTAGAAATAAAAAACAAAAAAAAATTATAACTAACAACATTATCTAGCGACTGATAGAGCTGATTTTTGACATATGCATTTTTACATGTTTTATCAGCCGTTAAAATATTTATTTATTTTTTATTTTTTAACAACTCATGAAACGTGTAAAAATGCATATATCAAAAATCAGTTCCATCAATCACTAGAGAATTTTATTCTTTATAATTTATTTTTATTTCATCTTTCTACAATATTTTACAAAATGCGTAAACATATTTTTAAACAAATATCGAGATTACACAACAATTAAAAATTATATTGATACATGACTATATTTTTCAAAGTACCTACTCTAAAAATATATTCAAATATTTTAAACTGATAGATTTTCATTTATTTTTAAATTTCATAAAAAATTCCCTATACAAAACCTCTCAAAAATCAAGTGTTTGGCGTCCTCTCAATAAATGTACCTACATTAACACCTAATTTTTGGTATACATAGCAAAAATATAATGTATCATTTTAAAATATACTTAATAATACATATTATGAAACTTACAAAGTTATATGAGTTATAAAAATAAAAAATCGAGTCTACATTAAGTACATCGAGTAGACCTATTGTTAGTACGGTCATATTATAAAACCGTGGTTTAACATTCATTACCATTTTTGAGTTACTTATATAGGTACTTTGAATATATTTACACATCATTTTTATAATTAAAAAAATATTTGAACCGTCCCCTTCGGAATTTAAACTAAAGGGGACGCCAAACTTAAGCTAAGCAAATAAGAGGGACGTGCGCCGCTCCCCTCACTTTAACCACTGCTTATAGGCTATATAATATTAGTATACATTTTATTATGTTAATTTTGTACTACGACGGCGGAGGTTGATGATAATAATTATATCATATATAATCATAGAAAGATGAAATAAAAATAAATTATAAAAATAAAATTATCTATAGCGACTTACGTAACCGATTTTTAATAAGTGCATTTTTATACGTTTTATGAGGTGTTAAATAATACATTTCTTTGATTTTTTTTCAATAATTATAAATCTGTAAAAAATATATGAGTAGGTACATCGAAAAAAGGCTTCGTAGGTAGCTAGATAATATTATTAGCTTTAATTTGTTTTTTTTTCGTGTATCTAACTGTTAGTAATTTAATAAATGAGAAAAATGATATCATCACTATAGTTTTTCATTGAAAATTTGTAGGTACGACGTCCTCTTAATAATATTGTGAATGGCCTTTGACCATTTAGAGGGAATGCGCTGGTGTGGACTTACAAATAGCTCCATCTTTTCTTGCTCTTTTCAACTAAATATATAAGTCGTTTCTGGAATAAGATCTTTTGCACAATATTGGAATTTCACTATTATTTTGATGTACAAAACATTTTTTTTTAAATTTTTGACACAGATCATTTAGGCCTTAGTTAACAATTTTATTTTTATCTAGATGACTAACCATTGATGATTAACCATTTTTAATTTTTATCATTTTCATGTTTTTATACAGTGAAATATAGCCAATTGGAGGGGGTGTTGTACACCAAAAACACCCCGTATATATACACCACAGAGCTTATTGTTAATTGATTGTTCTACGTGTATAAGTATCTCTTTATATTATTGTTCAGAATGCCATATAAAGCATACCTGTTTGTTAAAAATTATTTAATTGTTATGTATTTTTTCGGTTTGTATGGGATGGAAGTATTTTGCTTGTCGGATAGGATACTTGTCGTAAATGTATTAAATTTGAAAGCATAGGTGTCATCATATAGTACTATAGTAAATATTCGGAGTACGTTTTAAGTTTCTCGTATTTTAATTTTCCATTTTATAATAATATACTAATTTTTGGTCTTTTTTTTGGTAGTTATAAATATAATAGTTGGTTAACCGCATGATTAGTTATTTTCTAATTTATAACAACTTTTATAATATAGGTATTTCCGATATAAAAGGTAGTTTTTCGTTACATTTTTGAAAACTACTTATAGAATTAAAAAACAACATTTATAAAGTAGGTATCGACTAGAACGAATTGTCTATTAAAAACCTCTATATAAGAAAACTCTTACTTTACTCCTTCTATTCCCAAAAAGTAAAGGTATATACATAAAAAAGAAAAAAAAACACATACCTAATTGTAAAACTAATACATATTTCTGACTACCCTCAGAATGTAAAACTGATAAAAAATATGTAGGTACTGCAGTATTTAAATAAGTATTTTACGAATATTGTACAACAAAATATAAATAAATTATAATTTTTACCTATTCTCCTAAAAGTATTTTACGGTTAATTAGGAACAAGACGGCGGGTATTCAAAGAAAAACTGCAGTGATCTTTATACCAAAATTTTACGATTTTTTCCATGTACTTAATCGTTGGAACAGTGCTTTGGCTTACATTTGATAAATCTACAAAACTCAATTTTAATTCATTATAATTAAAATATACCTAATTATTCAGAGAACTTATATCTGTATAGAACTTTTCCGACTCCGTTAATTGAGTTCTGCTAGTCGACGTTGTCATACTTTTCATAATGACTTTTTACATAATGACGTATACTCACGAATATTTTTACCAATACATCACTGAATTTATATGTTATATCGATTATAAAAGTATTGAACAAATTAACATTTAGCATTTAGCCGGCCCGGGCCTCTCAAAATGATAAAATATTCAAACCGGGCCGAGCTTTTTAATTTCTAACGTTCTGAGACGGCCGTTCACAAGTATTTTTTTAAAATTAAAAACCCGGCCCGGTCTGAAAATGTTTCCAATTTGAAGGGCACGGTTCAACCCGATCCTGATAAATATTTTTCAAGCTTGGAACGGTCTTTAAAGCGCCTACTATTAACCTGCAAGAATCAAACATTTTCGATCCGGCCCGAACCAATGATTTTGGATCATGGATAGGATAACGTTGAAAACAAATTTAAAGTTGTGCGGTATTTTGTGCTGTTCAAAACGACTAGTATAGCTAACAGTAATTAATAAAACGCTGCAGAATATTAAATACTTATTTTATCGGTCTGCAGGAAATTTTGGAATTCTACATCAGCTACAATGTAGCATGTATCATAACATTTCGGTGTAATTGTATACGCATGCAATCCCATTATACTATATGAAATGTGAAAACTCAGTGAAATACATTTTTATAAGAATTGATATTGTAATAATTTGTTATAATTAGGTACAATAGTAGGTATTTAAGCAAAGTTTTTTTTTAAGTTTTGTATGTTATTCATTTAATTCGTATTTCAATTTAATTCCTACATAATAGTTTCATAATAGTTTCACATAGGTACCTATTACCTACACGTTTTATAATTTTAAATATAATGAAAACTTTTTAGTTGAAAAAAATTCAAATTTTTTTAATTGAAACATAATTATGTATCGAATTTGATAATAATGACGAATCATTTATTTTTCGGTAAATCACGATTCTGAGTGGAGATCCGGGTGTAATACACCTACGCAAAACTATTAGGTGCCTATCTATACTGTCAAAAACTATTTGTAAATTTATTTTGAAAATTGTATGACCGAATCTATGACGTATCTAATAGTAAAATATGTTTTTTGTAAAAATTTCGAGTTTCTAGAATCGTTATTTTCGGAATTCCGAAAAAATAATCAATTTTTTCCTTTTGCTATTCTCCGATAGTTTTTCCTTATGCGTTTATCAAAAAATTACATCTTTAAAGTGTCTTCTTGATCACATTTTTAGTTAGAAAATGTGTACACATATAAAGATTGAATAAGTCTTTCGGTCAAAAAGATATACAACGAAAATAATTTTTAAACAACTGTGAAATGTGAAACAAACCCAAGATATCGGTCGCTTCACTCAGAATATTTTAACAATTTAAGTTGAATGTATTTACGTATAATACAACTTAAGTAATAAGTTATATTTAAATATATATATATGTATTAAAATATTAAGTTAATGAAACTCTTTTTAAGTCAATTACCGGCGGAGCCCAATTCGACCCTGCCTATATTTACAAATCCTCTACCAGCTCCATTCCATATAATAGCCATGTCTATATAATATATGTGAAATGATTAGTGATTGTGAGCATAAATAAATAATAATGACTAGTGATATCGTCATAATATAATATTATATATAGGTATAAACTATATATCATTATACACATTATATAATATATATATATATTTATATCCAAAAATAAAATGGTCCTAGCGATAGATACCAAACAATTACTAGGCATGAAAATAAAAATAAAATATTTAAATATGTATTACACTTATAAGTACCTACTGTATAGTTGAAATGATACGTTTTTAACAGATTTTCATGTTATATGCATTATTATATAGGTACAAAGGTATATGAAAATAAATATAGCATACAATATATAATATTTTATAATATAATTTTAGGTTTACAATAATATAGATACAATTATCAATAACTATGGTCTATGAATATACATAATACTTATCTATGCAGTTACAAATTTCAGTATAGAATTTTTAGTACTTATTATATGGTTACAACTTACAGTTATATTAAATAATATTGAAATAAAACGAAAAAATCGTTATAATTTTCGGATTTATTCGCAAGATGTAATTAGGAGACCAGAATGGTAAGCAGTAGTACGCAGGTGACATATTTGAATTCAATTCACCGTTGGCGCTACTACTTAGCACTCTAGTCTCTAGACTTCGATCAAATAATAATCAATACATACATAAATTATATATATAAATAGTCGCCGGTGTAAATTTTTTGTCGCGTGGAAATGTTGCGATTGATGATGAAAACCTGTAAAAAAAAAAAAAATTTAAAAAATTAAAAATTATAAACAAATTAATTTAACTATTTAAAAACATATTGTAAATGTGTAATTCACATTAAATAAGGTTCCTGCGGAAATAAATTACATTTAACTACTCTATATACATGGGAAAACGACTAGGTACTATTCTACAGCTATAGTTTATTGGAACTGTTAAAGATTTCGGATTACTCAAAAACCACTAAAACTTGTAAATTCGGTGAATATATGTTTTCGGGAATACGGTCGCCGTGCAGTGCTAAGCTCTTGTTATAACAGATGCGCGCGTGCGTATATACCGCACGTACGTCGTACATACCGAGTGGCGCGTTCAAAGTAAACATACAATTTAATCGTCCTATATTTGGTTAATACATTTTTATGCGTACGAAATTTTTTTATATATATTAAAATTATATATTATATACGTGAACGTTGTACTCTTTAAATCGTGTGAAAATTATATGAACAGCGATATTTTGTACGATAAAAAATTAAAAACGTAATATACACAATGCTATTTTCACAGGATATTGGCATTATATTATTATAATATTAAAGTAATATATATATATATATACTTATAAGCTATATAACCGTATAATATCATATTCACATTCATTTTCTAAACGGTTCAAATCATATTAATTTATTGTACTGACTAATAGATAGTATTAAGATTAAAAATAAATAAATAAATAAAACAAAAATCAACAATAACCGATGACGTAGGTATACGTTATAACGTTGTACCATATAATATAATATGGTATGTACAATATATACATATGATATATGTATATAAGTGATTATAATAAGTCTTTTGAGTACAGGGCCATAATTTAAACTCCAGATGACAAATAATTGACCTTATTAACTGTATACGAGTATTGTATCATGACTGTTGTATATAGTCGGCAATGGCACCGCGTGCCAAAGAATCTGTTTGTGTTTAGTTATATTCTAGCACATATGTACAAAAAAAAAAACATGTATGCAAATTCTTATTGTTAAAACTTAAAAGTAATGAAAATAGGAATAAAATTTTTGAAATATTGAAACCGAACACGTATACCTAATATATTATTTAGGTATAATGTATACTATTGATATTTTAAAAGTATATTTTATATCTATACGGTTATACTTATACAATAATGGATTTAAATTCAAATGTGTTTAATTTATATATATTTTTTTTTTTTTTTTTTTTTTTTTATTAAACTTGTAGTAGTAAAGATTTATTTTAAATTAAAAATAATATAATAATGGTCACAATATAGTCATATAAGCCAGCCAGTATTATTTTCATACCTGATATCATCACATGTAAACCACCGTGAATTAGTATATCATTTTTTATTAGTGGAAAGATAAATTCTACATTACTGGAGCCCGGTTTTTAATCTAATGTATTCGTCAAATAATACGAATTATTGAAAAAATAGTTTGAGAAAATCAATCAATTTAAGTAGGTACCTCGGAGTAAACATAAATAGTAGAAATATTATGAATGAGGAAATAAAAAAACAGATTAACAAGTGCTAATAAATGTTACTACAGTCTATTAAATCTTTTTAAAAAATCTATACTATGAATCAAAGAAAACCCTATACATCAACTACCTAAGGCCGATATTAACACATGGGTGTGAAAATTGGTCAACTACCAAGGGAAACCACCAGAGTCTAATTATCTTTAAGAGAAAAATCTATGGTCCTCTATCCAACAGAGAAACGGAACGATATGAAAGAATGCATAATAATGAACTACAAAAGCTCTATGGAAGACCAAATATTCTCTCATATACGAGAAGTAAAAGACTTGAGTGGCTAGGATATGTATGGAGGGTGGATGACAAAATCATTAAATGGGTATTGGTGGCAAAAATGGCTCTGTCATGAAGGATCTAAAAACACTACAAGAAAGAGTTCAGATAGACATATGGCGTATAATAGAGAAGAATGGAAAAAGTACGTGATGGCGGCGTTGGACCTTTAATGGCCCTTTAAGCTGTATATGATAATGATGATGATTCAAGAGATAGGAAAAATGGACAATTATTTGTTTTTCAATGTCGAGTTAATGTTTATTCGGTATTATTTGTTTTGAATTAAAATTATTCGTCAAATAACTGCGGATAATACATACTCCTGTTCCTTAGTTGTGTTATCACTGAAAACTAAAAAGTGAATAATATCGATCAATCACGATTAAGTAAATTAAGAATTCCATTGTGTACTGTTACAACTACCTTTTAGTATCACTATTTAATGAATAACTTTTACATTGAAAAACACTTATTACTTTATTCAGAAGTATATTTCCGGAATAAATATATTCAACGAATAGTTATCTGACAAATAGATGATGGAAGATTGAAAAACTTGGCCTAAATCATATCTAGTTTATTTAAACTAATGTTTTTACTAAAATTCAAATCTAAATATCAATAAAACTAAATAGTATCCGAATCAAATTAATTCAGAAATTAAGGACAAAAAGTGAGTGTTAGAGAATGCTATATATTATCAATTAAGAAGCTATAATAATGAACTAATTCAAAATTTGAAATGTATTTAAATCATTTCGTACAATGTTAACCATACCACAGTTCAAAATAACCTAAAATTATATTTAGATTATTTATATTGCTTTATTACTTATTACAAAATTAAAAAAAAAAAAATGATTATTATCATTATTATTATTGGTGGATTAACGGAATTTATCAGGCTATTATTTTTGTCGGAGTTTTCACTAAAAAAATTATGTGTGTATACTGTATGGTGTTTACACTCGCTTATATAATATTACAATATAATAGACAATAGACAAAGTAATAATATTATTTTTCGTTGATGATTATGATTGGATTTTTATTTTGGAAAAAATTTTATTTTAAATGATTATTTTTTTCTTTTTGATTTTAAGTGTAACTCCAATATACCTACTATCTTGATTTTACGAGAAAGTAAAAAGTTGGAAGACTATCAAATTTTAAGTCCCAAATTTATCACATATTAGGTATCTATGTATAGTATATTGTATATACGAGTTATAGAATAATTATAAATTTATATATATAGATATATATATAGGTGTTATAATATGTTGTATAGAAATTTATTATTATGAGTCATAGTCATATTTATGACTAATATTAAAAAAAATCAACATTTTAACCACACCTACATTAATAATAAAAGCTGTGTACTGTGTAGCCATAATATCCTTTTTACAGTGCGTGTTATTTTTATAGCTATATATTTTAGTTATTATAGTGTATTCCTGATATAACTATAGAAATGGGAAGAAAATTTTGATTTTACAAATTGTTTTAAGTCTTAAAAAATATAGGTACAATAGTAAATATATTTGTATATTAGTTATATCTGCAGGGACTCGATTAGGATACAACCCAATATAAATTATAATACTTTCAATCTTCATATTATCATAATATAATATATTAGTATTATGATTTAATATAATTTTATGTACCTGTTATATGTAGGTATATGAAATACTTTAAAATCGAATATCCAGTTAAAGACTGCTGAAACAACTCAAAAAAGTACTTTTTGTGGAGAACGGTTATAAAATCGAATAGTATAATATATAGTAGGTATATAGTAAATACCTATACATTTTTTTATAAAACAGAACAAGTATAAGTATAAGTAATAATATATCCTATATATTATATACCTGTTGGTGAATAATAATATTTATCTAATTTTTACTGCGTTATTGAACTGATTTATTAAAACGAAAATTTTACTTTTTAGTACATTTGACTATTGTTTTTCGATTTTTTCTATCGTTGCAGTCTTGAACTATACAGATGATATTGGTCGATATACGACGATACCTATATGCGTTGTTAAAATATCGTACACCTTGTTTACACTCTCTGCTAGGCCGATTCCTAAAAAAAATATTTCCTATTAGAAACCAACCGAGGGAATTGAAAATTAATGGTAAGGGACTGCAGGCAGTATAATATAACAGGATAACAGGATGCTGTTCGTTAAAGGGCGAATGCATCCAAATTAATATTAAATAACACGTTATACATCACATGTGTAGGATACGCGAAGGTTTCATATAATATAATATGTGAATGTGTGGATGCCGGTATCTGTATGGTGCGGGTCCACTTAACGGGCAATTCACAGCAATAATAAAATGTTAGTGAATAGGATCTCATTTATCCATCCTACAACTGTATATAGAGTGTGTCTCTACCAGTAGTTTCCTCTTTATATTTTTAATGCATTTTGATTTCTGTTTTTTTTTTTTTAATTCCATTAAAGTCTATTTTACAACGTATACCTATTAATATTTATATACGTTCAGTATAATAATGTACCCGCAATGACAACATAGTAACTTGCGTCGAATAATATTTTTATAACCCATTACAATATACTGCTGCAGCAATATGATCAATGAATCACTTTTTTCAAGTTTTCATGGCCAATTATTAATATCATGATATTTGATGGATATATACTGGCACTGCAGACTGCAGCTGTTATGGTGCGTTGTATTATTATCATTATTATACAACCGTTTTTAATATTATGGTGCATCACTCCCAAATGTCCTGTCTGCAGATGTCGGCATTATATTTCCTTATTAAATAATAATCGTTTCGATTTAATATTTATTAGTATACCTATTCGATCAGGAATTTGGATTAAGAAGTAAACGAGATTTGCAAAAAATATGTAATATTTTGTGATTTTGTATAGTTAGGTTTAGTTACAAGTTAGGTATAGCGAACATTTTTATTTTTTTACCGAACCCCATACTAGCTCCTAATAAATAGTAAAAAAATCCATACAGCCCATGGATCAACTATTATAAAAAAAAAAAAAAAAAAATGATACTATGTAATATTTAAAAATAAAACATTATAGGTAGGTATATAATATATATTGTATAACTATACTAAAATCAGATATAAATGTTTAATTTATGGATTTTAAAATTCGCTGTTAATTCAAATATATATATATATAAGTCATTATAATAAAATTTAATATTTTTTGGCGGGCCAAACAAACCCAACCAACTTTTCAAAGTTATGTCGATCCGGTCAGGTGCAGTAAAATATCACACCCGGCTGCACCCTATGACAGAATGAGGTTTAGCGTTTCACTTATAAACGGAACCATAATATTTTGTAGTTTCAACCAAAATTTGAATGAATACTAATTAGTAATTACAAACGAATTAATTTTGTATTTTCATGCTCAAAATAGCAAGTTTTTATAATATAACAATTATTAATATATAATTATATATTATATTATTATATTATATTATATTATACCTATACTATTGAATAAATATACCAAGAAATTTAGTTCTTAAAATTTTTTTAAACAGAAATCCGTTGATTTCTTGTTCTGTTTAGCAAAAAAAAAGACCGTTTTAGTTTTTTTCTTGTTGTTCCTCCAAAAATTAATTCATTTTTGTCTAGTAGGTTCCTTCTAGATCCTTCCCATAAAAACTTAAATATACAAAATTTTAAAATGAGTAAATAACGTTCATTTATTCTTTGGATAAGTAATCAATTCCAAGAATTATTCTTATATTCGTTTGGCACAAGACTTCAAATATAATTTTATATGTATACCATAATCAGTGGTGGATCTGTAGCTCATTTAAGCCTTAAGGGGATAGGCGAATATGAATATTTATGGAAAAAAAGGGCTAATTCCGCCTCAAAAAATATTTTATACTCATATTGTATGTATATACCCAATTACCAACTAATATTAATTAATAATAATTCGAATATAAATTAATATTAATATTGGTATCGACTAACATTACATTACATACTTGTTCATATGAATTTGACTAGAAGTATAAATCTATAAAATACGTAATATAGCTTAAGGAATACTTATGTATAATATATTTCATAATGTAACATTTAATTAAATTTTAATAAATACAAATATACTACTTTGTAAATATACTTGTCTGTATACTATATATAACAGTATTCGAATAATTTTGTACCATATAGGTATATGGGTATGTATATAGGTATATAGGTATACAATGAATAAATTAATATCCAATCACCGCTGCAAGGTTATGAATATTCTAAAGAATTAAATTTTCTAATAAATAGGTGTATACAATAATTTAAAATAAAGTTATTTTTCATACAACTACTACTTTGTTATAGATAAAATAAAAAATATACCTACACGATCTGCAGTATTATAATATTAGGGTATCGATAAAATTACCGACACAAAAAAAAATATATATATTAATACCTTATTCCTATACAATATTTAAATTGTAGGTAATATTTTCTTCAAATATTGAAATAGGTACCTGAGTTGTAATACCTAACTAATATAACAAACATAAATAGGTAGGTAATAAAAGAGTTTTGTATTCGTGCAATGAAAAAATAATAATAATAATAAAAAAAATTTATAAAATATTATTATTATTTTAAGTTTTATTTTTTTAAGCATTCAATCGAACTGTAACAATAAGTATGTTATACAATATATACGCATTGGCCATCACCCATATATTTATTACAGATATATCTAAAATTTTGAAGAAGTACTTAATTGATATGCTCGAAAAATATTAGTAGAATATAAATATATAATGGATGTAATAAAATATTTTTATTATTCTTAATTAATGACTTAAATTTCCTATTTTGTTATATATTAAATTTTGTATTGGTACATTTAACTACAAATAATTGTACAATACCTACCTAAAAAGTAAATAATTATATGTATTATACTTATTCTATTGTTTTAATGTTTTATCTATACATTTTATCTTAGGATACTGGGAGAACCCTGAACATTTTTAGCTAATAACTACCTACATATATTTCATAAAATTATTCCGTACGTGTATTTTTGTCACGTAATAACAAGGTTTGGCTCTATGTGTATAACGCAGTATGCGGAATTATCGCAGAAACTTACGAGTATACCTAATTTTGACATAAAAAGAGACCACGACTTTTACTGCGCTTTCTCAAAAAACATTTTTTTTTTTTTTCTGAATGGTTTGAATTAGTATTATATAGTATATTTTCCAGTGTTGTAGCCAAGATTCATAAAAGGGGGCCAATTATTATTGATATTACCTCTATTTGATGAACAGAAAAAAAAAAGAAAAATGTCCCACCCCTCCCCGATTACACACTTCCATTTATTATTTTAATAGTATACAAGCAGCAATACAGGCTCATAGTCCCTTCGACTCTCGGACAGCCGACAGGATAGATTATTATTATTTTTATTTTAGATTTGAAAGTAAAGATATAAATATTGCATTATAAAAAGTAATTTGCTATCTGTAGAAAGCTTTTTAATCGAAAACTCCTAACATTCCTATCTAAAAAGTGTAGGTACATGCAAATATAACTTGCACATTTTCAACACGCCAATTTAGTGTTATATATTATAATATATATTTAGCGTAAATTGAAATTGTCTGTCATCACATAATTTCGGTATTTTTCGATGAACACAAGACTACGGCCCCTGGGGGGATGGCCCCTCTAGCCCCCTCCCTTTAGCTACGTCACTGGCACATTCTAATATATATATATATATGTAATGCAAAACATTTTAAATCATTGAAACAAAAGTATTTAAAATATGTAAATATAATATGCGGAAAAAAAATCTATGCTTACCTACCGCATGATCGAATTTCGTCGTTTTCGTCACTGCTGCAGGTTCGGTCGGTCGGTCGGTCGGTCGGTCGGTCGGACGGTCGGGCCATTCGGTGAAAAATCTTTCCGTCGGACTTGTATGATATTATCGTTTCCCATATTTTACGGACGTCCACCGCGTTCTGCCGAGTACCTACGACGACGGCGGCGACGATATTGCATCCCATCGGGTTGGCGTGGAAATGGGTGTGCTGTCCGTGAGACAGCGAACGACCGAATGCGTTCCATTCCATTTCTACTGTATAGAAGAAAAAAAAAAAAAATGAAAAAAAAGTCAAACAATATGTCACTAATTAACAGCTGTGACAGGTATATGCGCTATTATGTTATGTGTACCTAATACCTATATATATATATATATATACTTATATATATACCTATATATATATACTTATATATATACTTATATATATACCTATATATATATACTTATATAAATATATAATATATAATACATAATGTATATATTTATTATGTACGCACGTTCGGCGAGGTATATACACGACACAGATGACATATTTAACAATAATACCCAAACGCCGCCGCTACACACACGTATTATTATGCTGATGGGCCGGCGGCAACGCGACGATATATGATAATGGGCCATCGTCGGATGATGTTTTTTTACCCAAAATTTTTTCCGTTTCTTTATACAACATCCTACGGAATGACATTATATATATAAACACTCGGACTACCGCCTACCGTATTTTTGAAATATTTTTACGAACGTACATCAAACACGTATATATATTATTGTATATTATTATAATGTAATATATGTAATTGTATGCTGGACGTATATAATGTATATGTATATAGGTGTATGTAGTACAGACAGGGGGGCCGTCCCGAAGAAGGATTTTTTTTTTTTTTCGGGGGTGGAGGTGAAAATGCAAAAAAAAATTACCTATATAATACTTCTCTTCACATAAAATAAGAAAGAAATAAAAAAAGGCAATCAACTTTTTTCCCAATTTTCCGACTACAATCCTAATCACTTATATATGATATAGTTTGCCACTTTATGAACGTGAGTGAATAATAAGTGAAAGAAAAAAAAAGGCATCGACTTTTTCCACTACCCCCCTCCCCTCAACCCTTCGTTACGACCATGTGTACAGAGTTATAAGTATATATATATATAGGTACCTACCACCTGTCTTCTCGAACCACGTCAGAAAAAAACCATCTCCGAAATAAACGCTATATATATAGGTACGACATATATAATAACAGCAATGGTCGAAATGGGGAAAGACGCTATTATCCTCCGACTTCTTTTTATTGAGATTTTTCATTCCTCTCGTTGATTTTTTTGAAAAAATGCACCCCCCCCCCTCCACTATAAAAATGCGTACTTTAAAAAACTATAACATATTATAATTTATGACAATGATGTATGCATTATTTTTCAATAATCATGCATTTCAATTTTAAATTGGTCGAATTGTAAATACAAAATTATCTACTACTACCTATCCAGATCAGTTTAGTTATAATTGAAGGAATTATTATGGAACACTTTGCAAATATTTTTTATGTATGTATAAATGTATACGTCTTTATAATCTTAGTAGGTAAGTAGCGAAATCGACATTCAGTGATTCAAATTGAAATTTTGATATATTTAAAATTCAAAAATTAATTAGGTAATTCAAAAAATGTAATACTCTTGTAAAAATAAAAATAAATGTATATAAGTAAAATTAATATGTGCCGACTGCCGAAGTTATTCAAAAACAGATTATTAGTAGGTAACATCTAGTTTCGACTGTAAGTCATCATCAGATTACAAATGAATAATAAGTACCTATTTATCAGTGTTGGGTAAGTTACTTTTAAAAAATAACTAAGTTACGTTACTAGTTACAAAATTAAAAGGTAACTAAATTACTTTTCCGTTACCTAAATACAAAAGTAATAGCGTTACATTACTTTTTCAATTTAAAAGTAACTAGTTACAATGACGTTACTTTCAACATTTTTAAATATGTAAAGATTAAAATAATAAAATAAAATATCGAAAATTTCTTTGTTTTTTTTTGATAGTTGTCAGTCGAATATTATAAAATTCAATACCATGCTTACTCCAACTTATTAAATAAAATCATACAATGGTTAAAATATATACTTTTCGCAGATATGATGGGTCATCAGAAATTTTAGACAAATTTATTAGAATAAATTGTATTTTTTATTTATAAATATGTAACGCGTTATTTTACAAAGTTACTTACAGATAACTAACGTAGTTACTCTTACGTTACTACAAAAATTAAATAACGAAGTTACTATAACGTTACTCGAAAAAGTAATGATGACTTACGATCGAAACTAGTTGTTACTAGTAATCTTTTTTTGAATACTCTCGGCACATATTCTTTTTACAATATATATTTATTTTTATATTTTATATTTTTATATAGGTATATTATACTTGATATGTTATGTATTATGCTTAAATTAATCATGCCACTGTTAAGCTATTTTTTTTTTCATTTAATAAAATATAATTTTTACCTTATACAAACTTTATTGATTAGGGTTTTAGAGATTTATAAGGATGGATAACTTCATGTCAGTTGAGAGTTGGCTAAATATTCCCTAAGTAATATCTATCAGTTGCCCCCTTCTACCCCCACTTACATTGAATTACTTCGACCACCAGATACATGAGTTATATAATTTTCTATATAGTTAAATATAATACTGATGATCTATTTGTAATAATATTATACAGGCACTTACATATAGTCAATACATCGTATATATACGTGTATATCTAATTCAATCTTGGTCCTAAACTAGGATCGAATATACATAGAATACAGTTGCGTGCACAGGCATTTTTTATGGAGGGGATGAATATATTTTTTACAAAGTTCATTTCCAACCTCGAACCATTACAGTTTACCAACTAACACGATTATACAGTAAGAATATATTCTGTGATACCGTTATCATCAAAAGAAAATATAAACGATAAAAATATTTTCATTACAAAAACACTATAAAGGAAAAAAGGTCAAGGGAGGGATCTATACCCCATATTCCCCCATGTATACGCCATTGATAAAATACTATACTGAACTCGAATTATAAATCATAATACATAGTTTATATATTCGTATACCTATATATTTACATTGGTTATATATCATTCTAAATTTCACATATCGATAATAAAAATATTAACCTTTTTATGATTATAATAATAACTTATCTGATTTCTACGCAGTCTTATATGAACGTTAATATAAAATGAGAACAATATTGAATAGGTATCTCATGTTATAGTATAAAACACTGGATATAATATATATACATATATAATATACATATAGATTACCTAATATACCATTGATTATAAATTAACTCTTATTTTCACCATTTTCAAATCGATTTATGAAAATGTTGGTTGAAAATTATTACGATATTATTTATTTTTTTATTATTATTATACCGTTTTTTAATTTTCAAATATACTCATCAGATGGGGATTTTATGCTTATTCCTCATTGTTATTAAATAAAATAGGTTATTAGTAATAGGGTATATAGTATAGGTAAGTAGTTATTATATTTAATTTAATTTAAATCCTTTTCTCAATCATCTTTTGAAAATATTTACTATCTTTAGTATTTGTATACATAGGTAATCAAATAACCAAAAATTAAAATATATAGTTTAACGATTAATTTTTATTTAAATTATAAATAAGCAAGAATATAATTATAGACATATGTATACATATATATGTAATATAATATATTTTTGTTCAAATTTCATATATTAATTTCAAAAAAACGTTTAATTAATGAATGATTTTTCTCTTTTTTTGATCTATGTATGTTTATAATGATACAGACATTTTTCTGTCACATACCAATAACTGTATCGAACAAAATTTTGTTATATTTTAATTTCAGAAATACTCTCTATGTCGCCACTTACCATCTTATAGACATAAATAGTCCATAGAATTGTGTACATTTAATATGATTGTAAATTGAAGTAAGTAAACTTATACTCGATTAATCATCAACAATATTAACAAGTCCATTATTAAAAAAATGCATTTGCATCTATTCAGTTTCATACATATATTTATTTATCCATAATCATTCATTATACCTACTCAATTATTTCACATTGGTATATTTGTAATTAAAAATGCACGTCACCCAGTCCTCAATAATAAAATCCACTAGGTGACAAATGTTTTCTCTGGGTTTCGTTAGTTTACTAGCATAAAAAAATGCATCGACTAATAAGGAATATATAATGTAATCAATTATATTATGTTTATTGATCAGTATAAATAAAATAATATATATATATATATATTATATAACATGTAAAGTCAAAACATTGAATTCAACAGACCTATATAAAAATAAATATATATATTATAAAAAAATAATATACAAAAAAAAAACTATGCTTTGAGTAGATACTCGTTCAAAGGTTTATAAACTTTACAAACCTTTATTAACTTTTGAACGAATAGGTGTATATATATATTACCTATATTTTATTTTTCTGTATTATTTTTCGTAATAAATATTTTATTTATATATGCATATTGTTAAATTTGTATAAAATATATTTATTTTAATTTTTATAAGTACCTACCTATTGAATTTTTAAAATTTTAAATATAGATCTATATTGATTTAGGGATGGTTATTTTTATATTTACCAATAAAATTGTGTACCTACGTTATACAGTTATACCTACTATAATAGTACTATATTAATGCATAGTTGTAATGAACTCAAAACAGATGGTGCGTATATTAAACTAGACATTTATTTTTAATTTCTCATAACACCGTACACATTATATTAATATTCATTATGATTTTACGCATATATACAAAGATTAAAACCAATGACATTTTAATCAAAATTACGTACAGAATACTCGAACCTCATTAAAAACGTGAAATATATACGAGCATAATATGTGTAGGTATACCGAATATATACATATACGAATGTATAACTACGTGATCAAATCTTGCAGCGGATTTGTTTAGTTGTAGAGTAAAAAAATATACCTACCATGACAAAATAAAGAGGTACGACTGCAACAATTTCATTTTGATGATTTTTTGCGCAAATATGGCACGTATGGCATGCTCCACTTCTCATTGGTCGAAAAATGATCACAAGATAATTCAAACAATCTAAATTTGTATTTAAATATATTAGAATCTATATTAGACAATCGACAAGATAATTATATGGACACACATACACACAAAAGATAAACGAAAAAAAACAAAATTTATAAACTAATATTTTATTTATTTATATTAAATTTTAGTATACGTAATATTACGTTTGTTAATATTTACACTATTCTGTAATAAGTATACGGTTAAATGATAATAAATGTGCTGATAAGGAGCAAGACGGCAGCCGTTTTATGCGTATCAAAAAATTGCTGACATACCTCTTTATTTTGTACCTATACTATACAATAGTAATACCACACGGGAGAAGATGCTATATGCCCGACGATCCTCCAGACCCTTATTTTCAACATTTTTAAATCTACTAAGGGATCTGTGGCTCTATGGCTTTATGGCTACATACATTATGCAATTGTATGTATTTATTACACAAAGTGAGCAATAACCAGTTAAAAAGTTATCTTTTTTTACTTTTAACTCATCTACCTATATAAAAATGAAAAAAACTCGATCCACCAAAAATAGTATATACTTTTATTTTTTATATACGTATTTCGATAACGATGCTATCATCTTCTTACTAAAATAATATCCACAAATACCTGAAAATCATAATCAACTACCTATATAGTTAATTAGTTTTTCAATTAGGTACCTAATTCAGCTAATTTAAATTGTTAACTTAATTAAGTATACATATACAGATATTTTTTATAATTATCCAGTTCGTGTTAATTCACTTAACAATTGGGGGTATATAAGATTATTATAAGTTCATATTAATAAAAATTCATAAACTTACCTATATATTTTTACCGAAATTAAAATAGAATAATTAATTATTTATAAATAGACACATACCATTTAAAAAAGGTCAAATATGGACAAATAATATGTTACACATTATTGAATCATTTTTAAGATACCTAATTTCCTATGTATAAGTTAATATATTTTTTCTATTTTAACTTTAAACTTAAGAAATTGATCTTATTTTTTGTGTTATAAGGCTTTTGGATTAATTTAACTTTAAGTTAATATTTTACATTAATTTACCTATTTTTGTTTATCGTGTTCTATATACCTACCTACATATTATACATATTATAGGTATATAAAACTATTTATATATTATATAGTTTCAAAGAATTTTTATGATTTTTAAAAATTAAAATTAAAAATTGTTTATTTAATAATTAATTTAAATTGTAGACGGTATAATTATATATATAGTATTGTGCGAATTAAATAAAACATAACTTTTCATTGTATTATGATATTGGAGCATGTAACTATTTATTTTTTGTTTTACTTGTAATGTATATTTTTATGTTATTTGAAATTTTGATTAGCAGACATTTGATATTATAAATTATAAGCATAAAGTATAATTCGTTATTATATTATAGGTGTCTAATTCTAGTTCATATAAATTATATAGGTAAATTATGAAAAAATATTGGTATAGCGTGTTACAAAATTGTTCATCGATATTTTCTTGAACAGTGAATTATGCGCGTGAACTACATATGCAGGTGTTAAAAATGTGTTTTCAAGAATGCATGCATTTTCAAAAAAATTTATTATTTATTACATATAGGTTTATGAAAAAAATTGACGGCATTGTGAAAATAATAACTTTTAACATAGTTTTGTTCAAATATCTTATTATTTGTCAATGTTCGATTTATTAAACATCGTCAAACAAATAAAATAAATGATTGGTAAATTGCGTCGTTTTTTTATTATTATTAAAAAATACTTTATAACAACTGGTTAAAAAAAAAAAAATATATATATACATATATGCACCTATACTTCCTGTTGCATTAAAAATATTATAGCAGAGGTGTCATGTAGCAAAATAGGTACTTTATAGTTTATATTATATTAGTCAAAGGGAAGGAATATTCATGACTGGGCAAACAACGTGTCCTGGCATTTATGTCAATGCTTAATGAACAACAGTACAAGACTATACTTACCGTATGGGGGAAGGCGGAAAACTACAATATAATATTGTAATACGTATAACATTTTTTTTTCTTAACATTTTGAAGTAATATAATATATGTACTTAAATTAAAAATCCTCAACATAAATAATGTTTTTATAATATAGAGTGTAAAATAATAAAATATGTAGCAAGTACTTATATGGCAATAGGTACCATAATAATATGTCCGCTCTAGGTAGAGGTACTTATATAAAATACCATAATAATAATAATGTTATAGTGTAATTTTTGTTTTACTATATACTTGTAAGTATGAAAATCGTTGAAAGTTAAATTTTTTTTTATATAATATATTATAATTTTTATGTATTGTAAAAAATAATATATAATTTTTATAATATTATTAATATTTTAATAATTATAGATAATTTTTTTGCCAATTTCACTGAAAAAAACAAAAAGAGTAACTTATACCCATTCTTCTCTCGGATTAATTATGCCTAAACGTACGTGTAAATTACGTGATATTAAAAGTAGATAAACAAATTTCAGTGCCACTAATACAGATACATTTATTACACGCAATTGATGTATTTGTTATAAAAATTACCAATATTTGACCCAAACACCGTCCATATATATTAGTTATAAAAAAAAAAGTTATACAACTATAATAATAATTATTTTGTATTTTTATACCTATACCTAAAGTTCACTAAGTAATAATATGAAAACATTAAGTTATTGAAATTTTAATTAAGACTTGAGAATACCTATTAGGGGGCGTTCAAGTATTATACGTCGGCACATTTTTGGTCTTTTTAGACCCCCTCCTCCACTTGTTAGAAATTATCAGCAAATGTACTTTATTACATCAGCATATGTCCAACAAATTCCCTCTATTTAAAAAAAAACATTTTTTTTTTTTTTAATTTTTCGAATTTTATATGAATTAGTTAAAAATAAATGAAAAATTTTGTTACATATTTTGAAATTTTTACATAAATTATTTTGATAAAAATAAGTACATATTTATGTACATATTTCTTTTTCTGCTGCCGTCAGCATGGTTCTAACCCCCCCCCCCCCACCACTTGTCAGCAAATGCCATCACACGACAGACCTCCCTTCTCCTAGGTGCTTACATAATACTTGAACGCCCCCTTACACAAAATACGTTCAGTTTTATAAGGGGTTTTATTAAAAAATATAAATCTAATAATTGAAAAAGTTTCAATAAATTTTAATAGTAATTTATATCATTGGTTCTATGTCAGCATAACTTTTTATGATTATTTAACTGTGATATTTATTTTTAAAAATGCGTACCTACGCAAAACAAATAAAATGGCATTTTGAAATGAATTTAAGGTATAACGTCTATTACAAAATTTATGGATGACGACATTTCAGGACAATCTCGTACAAATCGAGGTTGTAAAATTTTCTAAATATTCAGCTCATTATTGAAGGTATATAAATAATTTTATTTTTATATATTTTAAATAATTTTAAATTTGTCCTAAGGTGATCGAAAGCAATGCATTCTTTCATTAATTAATTTAGATCTAAAAGCCTGAAAAAATTAAAGGTACTTAGAATTTTTCATTTTAAATATAAAAATATATTAAGGTTTTGTAAGTTCTTTACTAGAGAATGTCGAAAACAGATTTTTTTAAATTTTACAAAAAATTATAAAAGAAGGGCATTTAATAATTGGAAATTGATTTTTAAACCTTCGTTGTATGAAAATAAAACAATATGAAAAAACTATTTTCAACATCCTTTAGAGAAGAACCTGCAGAATCTTAATATATTTCAGTTTCAAAATTGGAACATTTTAGGTAGGTAGGTATCCTTAATTTTGTCAGGCTTTTAGGTCTAAATCATTGCATAAAAAATAAAATATTTTATTTAGTCACGATGAAACGATGAATTTTACATGCGGACATACGGTAATACAGTAGTAGCATGCGTTTTACACACATTAAAAAAAAGATTACTTATCAGTTATCACACAAAGATATTGCAGACCTTAACTTAACTCAATCCCCGGAATCCTTGTCACTTACATCCGCCTACTACATAATCTGTATACTACATGCGCCACCTCTTGTTTGGTCCTCCTCTTTCTCTATTTCTTTCAAAATACATTCTATTTACTAATCTTACTGCTTCTCTCCTCTGTCTCTTCCCTTCTTAAAACATACCGAAGTCATTTCAATTACACAGAAAACATAAAATAACATTCTCATCTCTATATTACACCCATCCTTCCTTTTTACTTCCTCGACTACCCAACATTCTGATCCGTACATCATTGCAGGCCTCACCACTGTATTGTAAAATTTACCTTTTAATCTAATTGATTAATTAATTATTTGAAAATTAATTGAAATGCCTCCCTTTGATGAGTTCCACACCCTTTTAAAGTACCACCCTTGGACAATTGTTCGATAGAGCAGTTTCCTAAATATGGCCCTATCTGGCATTTTACTTCTATTCTCATCAACGAATTCCTGAGCTACTCTTTTGCTAAAACCTTCTTGCGCCCTATTCTCACATTTCGTTTGAATTCATTTACACGTACCTTCAATCTCATTTAAAAATTTTTAAAAACCTTTTTCATTCTTACCAGTTAATTTCCAACTCCTAATCCTCGGTTCTCATCTATATTTTTCTTTTTGTATACCTTATTTTTCCTACACTAAATATTAACTTCGCTGAGTGTAGCAGACCGCAAAAGTAGTGGAATTAAGAGATAATCGGAAGGAGTGAAACAGAAAAATATTGTGGTCAGGGTTTAAAGTGGAAAAAAATGCCATTTTAAATAAAAATTATTTATAAAATAAAGCATTCCATATATCATTATACAGGATGTTTCTGAATGCAATACCGTAAATTCGTACACATACTCAATGGAGTGACCCAATGGCGAAAGTTTTAAAATTTTTTGTCTATCTTTAAAACCTAAATTTTAGATTCTGAGCGTAGCGAGGGAGCTAGTGGTTTTACAATGATGTTTATTTTTTTTATTTTTTTTTTTTCTCTGTTAACAAATTTACTACCAGAAGGAGTCCTCCGATCTTTACACCCATACCCTGTTTCCGGTAGCAAATTGCACCTAGTTGGTACTTTTGAGAGGTCATTTTTCGATTTTCATAATAGTTTTTTAATGCGTAAGCAAAAACTACCAAAAAATTACGAAAAATACGATTTTGT
>JAIPRL010004601.1:24998-36900 GCA_025469235.1 Pemphigus obesinymphae | reverse complement strand
CAAAATTGATAATATTGTGTTATCTCAAATTAATACACTAATACACCAACAAGAGAAAACTTGGAATTGTGCATTACTGTATTAACTCAAAATAATATACTAATGCATGGAACGAATGGATCATTTCCAGTTATTGATAAACAATATTATTTAGTGTCATGCATTCAATTTTATAGATACGACTTTACACTATTGCATCGTAAAGGACGTCATTATTACTATAAGAAAACATGTATAACTCAAAATTGACAAATTTTGAGTTACTACACTAATGTACTCACAGTACGGTATGTCAAATACCTATACTGTTTCTAATATTCTATCAGACCGAGACGATGTTAACTTCAATATTTAGGATTTTCGAGACATTTTTTGTATTCTTTAGAGTTTGCTCGAGGCATAGTACTAAAAATATATATATAATATATATATTTTTTTCTATTGTAATAATATATAGTGATTTAAGCACAATAATTTGCCAAATTTCCAGTACATAAATATTGTAGAAATAATATTCGAAATATTCTTGGTACGATACCCCACACAGGAATGTCACGAGGAATCCATTAATGTTTTAAAGTGCATTATTAGAGCAGGTACCTACGCACTTTGATGTTCTGATGGAATTAGAACCGTCTATTCGAGTGAAAAATATCAATTTTTTTCGCGATCGCAAAATAGATCGGTAACGTGTCCACGCGTGTGCGTGTAACGTGTATAATAATAGATCCTCGTATAATTTCCATACGAGATACTAACAGTTAACACTAATGATCATTTACGATTCACACATGCACAAAGCCATATAACGAGAGATAAGAGATTGCCTGAATACTGATACTCCTTAAGATACGGCAGTCACGAAGCGGCGACTCGACATACGGTTCGAGTCGGTCAGAAAAATATCGTTTTTAGACCGTTCACTCTGACAAAACTGTAAGACTTTGGCTGGTCCGATTTTAATCCTGTACAAAGTCTAAGATTGTTTGACATCTTTTCTAGGTTTTAATCGAGGTGTTTTTCGAAGTATGAATTTTCGACTTCGGTATGATTAAACAAAATTTCCATATTTTAAACATTTTGTACTTGTGTATATCTAAGGTAGAAATTCTTATTTCAAAAAACGCCTCGATTAAAACCTAAGAAATATGTCTAATAATCTTAAACCCTTTACTCCAAACTCCTTAGAAACAGACCACATCTATCACATAAATTTTGACTCTACGATTTTACAGAGAAAAGTTGTAGTTATAGAGCGTGAACGTGATTTTTAATAAATACCGTGATAACACAACAATAACAAATTGTACTGATAAATGGCTAGTTTTAAATTACTTTTAAAATATAATTAAATATTTTTAAATTGTTTGATTTTCATTTTTTATAAAATTGCCAATACAAAACCCCTTAAAAATTGGGTGGTAGCGTCCTCTTAAGAGGACGTCGCAGTGTCGCACTGAAGATTTTCAACGGTAAAAACATGTTTATGCAAAACAAATGAAATATTCAGTAAATCAGTAGAATCCCATATGTTATTTTGTAATAATAAGAAAATTAAGAAAAGAAGATATTTATTTATATATATAAACGTGTATATAATTGTTTGTACATGACATATGCATTGGTATTATTTTATAAGCCTATACTAATAAGATACACCTCAATAAGAAAATTTGCATTGTTCTTGGGGCAAAATTTAACAAAATTTAGTATATTTTGTATATTATTAACGTGAAGTTAACACTTAAGTTTAATAAGTAACTTGTGTTTAGAAATTTTGTGTTTGTGTCATTCAGCAGCGGTCGAAAGTTTACGTTGTTTATATGGACTTCAATAAAGCTATCGACTCAATAAGTCATAAAGTTTTAATTAGAGTTCTTCATGATTATGGTTTTGGTAAAGCCGAGTCCACACGGTGAGAGTAAAACGTGATAGTTGCTATCGTGAGACTATCATCGTATGAACAGGGCGATAGCGACTATCGTGAAAGCGACTGTCACACTATCATGCATGCATGATAGTGTGAGGGTTGTTGTCACGAGAGTCATAGCAATTATCACCGTGAAAACGTATACTATCGGCCGTTTTTTTTTACTATCACGAGAGTAGAAATATATTATCAACTGTTAAATGGAAAACAAATTCAATATTTTAGAGTTTTTGGAGGAATACCAAAGATATCCCTGTTTATAGGACAAAAGCATTGACGAATATAAGAATAGAATTAAAGAGATCACGCTGAAGAGTGTCTACTACATGTTTCCAACATACCTACTATTAAGGAGTTAAGGCAAAAAATAAGAAATAAGTTTTTTTTTTTTTTTTTAAGGACAATCTTTTTAATTGAATTAATTTTTACTAGAATTCCAATACTGGCAATAATAATTTTTGACATTTTTAACTTTTCAGAATTGTTTAACATTTAACTTTTAAAATTTAAGATAAAATTGTTTAACATTTAACATTTCACTTTTTTAGTATTCTTGAAGATTGTAACCCTTGTGATAAGTCACGGTGAAGATCACTGACAGTTTTGTGATATTATTTACTATATTGTTTACTATCATATTCAACTATAATCAACGTGTGGACACTCTCTAGTGATAGTAAACTTTCACATACTCTCGCGGTAGTAACTATCATGTTTTACTCTCACTGGGTGGACCCGGCTTTACCAAATCCATAATCATGAAGAACTCTAATTAAAACTTTACGACTTGAGCCGAAAGCTTCATTGAAGTCCATATAAACAACGCCAACTTGCGACCGCTACTGAATAACTCAAATACAAAATTTCTAAACACAAGATTGCAAGTTGTAGTGGAGCGAACAACGAAATCCATGTTGCTCCTCCATAAGAATATTGTTAACCGGACGTTGAATTCCACTAAGAACTAACGATTCAAAATTTATATAATGTAAATTATATTATTTTACATAGTATTATATTTACAGATAATACATTTTTATTTTATTGCTTAATACATAAATAAATTTAAAAAACATAAATCGAAAATTTAAACAAAAAAGTTTAACATCAAAAATGTATAGCATTTCAATCAATCAATCACTCTCATTCTCTGACTCTTTCTCTAGAGAAAATATTATGTCCACTGTAGTATTCCTGAAGCTTAGGTTTTTGATCAACTGAAATAATAAATTATAAAATATAAATTATTTTAAATATTCAAGTTTTTAAAATTTAAAAGGTTAGAATTAGCTAGACTTGTATAGCAGATAAATGGACTGGTAGATTAATTAAAAAGTGCACAAGGGGAAAACCACAGTATTGAATGGACTAAGTGACAAAGGATTCGGAGGGAACCAATGAAACTACAAGAATCAAAGACGTGGACGAATTTGGAAGACGTTGGAAAGCTTTGGTAAGCCAAGCTACAAATACCTAAATGGCCATGTAAAGTGTAAAGCAATACAAATTATATGTTATATATTATATTATATGTTTATACAGCAGAGATATACATATAATTTATAATTCAGGGGGGTCTGAACCTCAATTTTGGTTAAATTTAGTCATGATAACTCACCTTCTTTTCGTGCTTCAAGGTTAGAGTTTTTTTTTTTAATTTAATTCAAAAACTATAACACTTAGCACATAAATAAATAGAATCTTAATTTTATTTATAAAAAATAAATTGTAATATTATTGCTTAAATTGATTTTTACGGTTATACATACATATATTTGACAAACAGTATGAAATACAATAAAATATCTTACATAAAAATATATAAAATTTAATTTTTTATATAAAGTTTTTAGTAATTAATAATTTGTAAAAGATACTGCTTTTGATCTTCACCATTAGTTAAATTACTATTCTTCAATTAACTTTACCCATTTTTGCCATATCATTTACAACATTTATTTAAACTAAAATTTTTTCTCCTTCTCTGGACACATTGTCATTAAACCATTGTTCTATATATATAGTTTATTAAACATAAAATATGTATCAATACAGAATCGATAGACAAATTGTTTATTGTTTTTCATTACAAAAAACTTCATAAAAAATGTATAATATTAAAAAAGTTATATATGATTGTGAAATAATATTTTATGATTATGAAAAAAATTAACACCAGAATTGAGACTATACAAGTGTGTCCACAGGATGAAATCCTACTTGAAGCAACATAAAATTCAAAGGCCAAAGTAGTATGTTGAGTGGCTATTAAATAACGAAACTATCAAACTAGCAATATGACGCGTGCAGATAAGGGCATAATGCAGGTATATGAATATCAGTTTTAAACTATATTGTTAAAATATACTGAATATATAAATAATATAGATTATAGTTCTAGTAATAGTAATGCTTATGCACTAACTTCACTCAGAATTGTTTAATCGAAAAAAATGATTTATCATTGCTTTCAAATACAATATAACCACAAAATATTCTGTGATATAATCACCATTTGTATCCCACCCAACAAGCGAAGTTCTTTCACCCCCAACAAACCAGCTTTTGTTAAAATTAGACTATCACTTTTTTTTTCAAAAAATTTTCAATTTTTTATAAGTGTATGAATAATGTGATAATTAAATTGTGAATATTTTGCTTTAAATTAAATTCATTAAAAACATAATTCCTACATGTTATAGATTGTCTCTTAATTAATTATGATAACAGGTCATCATATCCTAATATCAACCAATTGTTCACAAAATTGGAAATACAAAACCCGATTTTACTATGTTGTACATGTGTCAGACAAAGACAACTGAGTCGAGTACAAAAAAATTTTATTTATATGTACAAAAATATCTCATAATCATTCAAATACGTATACATTCTACTATATGTATTATAATATTTTATTATACATATATTTTGATCCAGAGAAAAAAAAAGACGTCTTCAGTAGAAATATACTTAGGTATATACTTCCTAATATATGTATAAAATATAACCTGATATAGACGATATATTGTATGGTTTGATCTAATTTTTTAACAATTTTATCAGAGTCCTCTTTTAAATTAGTGATGTAGTCGTCATATTTATTAATTGACTGGTCTCCTTATTAAAAAATGTATAACTTAAAGTTTCATCATACAAATAAAGAAAATTGCACATAATTTTTTAAAACTTCAGAATCAGTGAACGTAAATACATCTTTTAAAAAATTTAAGACTCAATATGGTGAAATTATAGTAAAAATAAGTCTTTTAATAAAACTTTTTTTCTTGTACATTAATTAAAAAATCAAAATAACATTTTTTAAAATACCATCCTGATGAAATTTAGAACTTGAAAATAGGTACAGATGAAACAATTTGATTCATGATTCTAATCAAAATTGTTTACAGAAAAAAAAAATACAAACATTTAAAAACCAAGATATATTATTAAAAGAATTAATAATTCTTTTCAATTTTAATTTTTTAATTTAAAATATTTTTCAATGCAACTTGAGAATCTAAAAAAAATTTTTTTGTAATATTTATATCACAACCCAAATCACTCATATCACTTTTTGTATAAAAACTTCATAAAACTGCTCTTTACTGTGCCATTATATTAAACATAGGAATTTAAAACATAAATTATTTAGAGGTATTTACAAGAATAATTTTTAAGTAAATAAATTAAATATTTTAAATGAAAACTAATAAAAGTTGTAATTTTTTCTACAAATAATTGTATAAATGTATTTTAAATTCTGAGTATACGCATATAAAATATAGTATATAAAGTATAGTACATAGTATAATATATTATATTATACAGTATAAAATATGCATTTATCTGAAATAATGATAGAAATTTGGTTAAAAAAATACAATAAACCAATGAATTTGATTTTATTTTATTATGAGGATTAAAGTAATACACTTAGTATTATATTAAAAATATTAGCTTTTTTATAATAGGATATTTATAGGTATATAAATTTGAAAATATTTTTACAAACCTTTGGTGTAACGACTAAATATTGATTATTTCTATCTTCAAATAAATCCATAAATAATTCCATCAACTTTTTTTCATTAACTTTATCCATACCCTAAAACAAATATTATAATTTAACACACAGTCAATAAACAATAATCCATAAATTATAAATATTTATTTTCTAAAATCTGATTAAAACAAACCTGATTAATTTCATCAACAACTCTAAATGGGAAATGGGTGACTTCTTGAAGCGCTAATAGAAATAGTGCTGTTGTCAATGCACGTTCACCGCCACTTTGGCTTTTTGCATCCAATAACCTCATTGTAGACATATTCATGTCAACATCATTACGAAATTGCACCTTAATTAATAATCCATAATCTTCGAAATCATACTAAGAACAAATACACAGATTAAAATCAAATATTGTCAATAAAAATATTGACAGGTACTCACCGTTGTAAGACCAGCATGCAATTCAATTAAACCTTTACAACCAAACAAGGTAAGAAATTTTTGGAAATTAGAATTCAATAATACAGACAACTCTTGAAGTTTCGGAAACCATAGCGTATGTAACTTTTCAATCTTGTTTTCTTTTTTTTCACGGTTTTCATTTAAATTATTTAACTTTTCTTCAAGATTTTTAATTTTTATTTTACGTTCTTTATATTCATTTAGTAACTAACCAACAGAAAAAAAAATTATAACATTATGGTGTGTTTATTTTAAACCAAAAATTAACATTTGCGTGTAATTTACCTGAGTAGCATTAGGATCAACATTTAGACAATTGAGTTTAACTTTTTTCTCAGTAATTAATTCATCCAAATCTTCAACATCATTTTGTTCTATACTATCAAAAAGTGGTTTTATAGATTTATTAAATGTTTTATCATATGGGGACACTCCTCGAGTCCACTGTAAGGCAACTTTTTCTACTTTCTTTAATGCACACTCCAAATGTTCTATATATTTTAAGTATTCGTCATAATGTACCTAAAATAAAAATTCAAGTTACACAAGATATTAATAATAAATTGTAGTTAATAAACTTTTTTTTACCAAGTTAGACATGTAGAGTGCCCTTAATTGTTTTAAAACTTTGTAATCTTCATTCACATTAACACAACGATTATTAGCTATGAATGAGGAAGCTTTTAAGGATTTCAATAAATTTGCATAGTTATTCATCAATTCACTAATCTCTTTCATTGAATTTAAGTAGTTATCTATTAATTTCTAATCAAACAAATAATAAATTATAAATTCATACATTACTAATAATTATTGTATAAACAAACCAAATTTTGGGTTGAGAATTGAGTTGTCCTTTCCTTTTCCTTTTTTAATTCATTTCGTCTAAACTCAACATCTACTTCTAATTGATTAAAAATCTGTTGTCTGTTTTGAAACCTTGTAAAATTATCTTGTAGTGCTCTTTTTTCTTTAAAAAGTGATTGACGGCTAGATTCAATATTACTTAGCTGGGTACTAAATTCAATATCTTGTTTTTCAAATAATTCTATTTCAACTCCAACTTCTTTCTTCCTGAAAAATAAATACGTACATTTAATTTTATTTGATATAAACACAAAATTAATTATTTTTTTAGCAATTCTGTATGGCTTGGTTATTATTTTTTATATATCCATTACATACATATATATATATATATATATATATTTTTTTTTTTTTATTAGAATATATTACTTTACTAAACAAGGCTAAGACGATATTTTACAAATGAATAGCAATTTTCAATTATCAATACTAATCAATACAACTAAGTATTAAAGTGTATTATGCACGCAATTTTTTCAAAATTTCTTAAAAATGGTCAAGTTTTGAAATATTTATTACATTAATATAGTGTAAATATTTAGTGTATCTTTAAAGAAAGTTTTTGCAATTATAATTTTCTAATTTATAAAAATTTTTGGCCATTTTCAGTAATTTTCTTTACACGAAAGAAAACTATTGGGAAATCATAAAATCATTTCTTTATTACTAAATAGAATTGAATGCCTTTTTTTATCGGAAGGCTAATTTTTTTTTCAAAAAAACATACAATGCATAAAAAAAATTTTTAATTTTCTTATTACTTTTTTTTTGTTAGTTTTAACATTTTTATCATATTTATCTATATTTTGCAACAGAAAATATTTTGTATAAATGTGAAATCTCCAGCATTATTATTTTCTGTTCTATAACAATATTTCAATAATTTTCCTTTATGCTTAAAACAACTTTTTTAATAGCAAATTAGTTCTTGTTAGTACTTTAAGGAAGTCATATTTTGATAGTTTCATAAACACTTAAAACAAATATTGTGACATTTGAAAAATGACCTCTCTAAAGTACCAACTAGAACAAAGTTTCCAAAAACTTTTGCTCGACTCTTACTCAGTGTTTATAAAATATGTACTTATTCACATTTATTTAAAAAAAACCCTTCCACAACACATCCTTTAAAAATTAAACGTGTTATTTTGATCGTTTATTCTCATGAATTCATTTTTAACAAAATTCCTATACATTTTTCTTATATTTATACCAAAGCAATAAAGATTCATAAAATCTGTATCTTTTCGTATATATTCTTTCAGAATGGCCTGATGAAATTAGACTTCTGAGTGCATATTATATTTTTAGTTATATATAAATCCAATAAGATTTATAGTGAATATTTAATAATTTTAATTTAATTTAAACGGCCTGAAAATTTAAATTCCTTAAAAATATGAACATCGTTCAAATTCACAAATATAAACAAGCATTCGAGATATGTCATTATTTCTAAATACTGCTCCTACCCAAAAGTATACATCGACATAAAAAAACACATCATTGTAAAACTAATACATTTCTTGCTTTGTTTAAAACTAAAAGGACCCATCCTGAATACATTATTTAATTTTCATTTTAATGATAATTAGTTAATAACAGGTATAAATATATAATATGAATTATTTAAATATAATATAATACTTCATTGTCAGTGTTTGAATCAAATTTGAATCTACAGAAAATATCAAAAATTGTGCGTCATTTGATATTTGAGTTTGTCGTGTTATTTTCTCACCCGTATATGCTGAAGTATTTAAAATGACTTGATTGTTACCTAAAGTTCAAAAATTAAAACGAATACAAAATAAAATGGTAAATAAATAAATATCATGACAGTTTTAATTTTAAAAAAATGTATTCAAAATTTGCATACTAACCTGCAAAAAAAAATTTTATATTATTGGGCAAACGGTGTATATTATCCATCACTTTTTCAGAGCCAATAGGTTTGTTGTGCATGTCATAATTTATAGCTAGATATCTTCTAATAACAAATGGAGCTTTTATCATGTCCATTGCATATGAATTGAAACCATATTGTCTATTCAAAAATAGTAAGTGTAACTAATATAAAATATTAAAATATAAATGATCCAGTTTGCAAGGACATATACAAAGTGAGGCTTTTGAAATTCTACACCACCTTAAAATATCAATAATTAATACATAGGTGCCTACGTTTGTTGGTGAGTCTTGAAGAAGTGAACCGTAGACTGGAATAGCGGAGAGAAACTCTCAAGGGGAAAATATTAAGGAATAGTAGGGGTAAACAGAATATATAGATTATAGATCATGATTTAAGATAAATGGAATTCAGAGCGAATAGGAAAAGGCAAGTAATGAACTTGAGTGGGGATGTAGTGGGTAAAGTTGGGTTCTACGACATTTCAACACAGCAATTTGAGCGCGTACAAAATATCAGCTCACATCATATGAGTGCAAATTGGGGATTTTATAGCATTATGTACATTAGTAAAATTATATTATATAGTAAAGTTTTGGTAATAATGTATAAAACAAATTTAGTTAACTTCTTATGTCACTGTTATTATTTTCACAGAATTCAAAATAAAATAATAGAAAAAATACATATATAAATGAAAAAAAATATGTTTAAGATGAACTAAAAAATATGATAACATTTTTAAAATTATAAAAAAACAGAAATTTATTAATTATATTATTTATTTAAATTAAAATCATGAGCAATACATTGTAAGTAAACGCTTTTTTATTAAAATAAAACTTTAATAAAAAATGATAATTTAAATTAAGAAAAAAAATTGTACTCATGCTGTCTATTCTTGTAAAAAACTTACGAACGACAATGTAGGTATAAATATATAATAAAATATATAAAGAATATATATATTAAAAATGGTCTGTGCACTGTCAGTCATACTACTTAATTATTTCGTTCCAAATTCTAAAAATTATATTTAACATAATAATATATTGATATACTCGTCATAGACAATTTTGATTTTCGTTGCACCTCAAAATGGTTATGTTTGGTAAGTCTATCCTGTCTATGGTCGTATCCTTAATGGATAAATAATTATTTTCCCTCTTTGAATCAACATAATATATTGCAATGGCATTGTATTTAATAAAATAATATGTTAATATTAATAATAATATCGATCATACAACAAATTGGTATAAAAAAACCTATATAAAGAGGCGTAAAAGTTACAACCACTACTATAACAGTAAAAAATATTACAACTGAACACTGATAACATACTAAAACCATGAAATGAATAAAATAAATAAATAAATTGTAGGTACCCCTCAAAGCGATAATATCATATCTACTGCAATAATAATACACTCATATTATAGTAAAGAGGATAAGATATAAATTACGATGGTCGAGTAAAATATAGTAGGTATATAGCATAGGTTTTTAGTATATAATATATATATAGCATATGCCGCGAGTTAAAATGCATGAAATGTCATATGCGTTAAATTGTCATGGGCTGAAATGACCTTAATGTCACACGCTCAAATTGCAATGCTCAATTAATGGTACATTGTGAAATTCAGATGTTCGTGTATTTAGGAACATTTCTATAGAAGAATATTGGTTTTGAGGAAGATATCATACTCAAGATTAAGTTTGGATGGATGAGAAGTGTTAGGTGTTTTGTGTGACAAAAGAATCCCTATTAGGTTAAAAAATAAATTGTATAAGACAGTAGTAGTGAGAACTGCAATGATATATGGATCAGTGTATTAAGCAGTGGAAGATAGAACAGAGTATTAGTGTGGCAGAGATGGGAATGTTAAAAGATAGATGAGTGGAGTGACTAAGAGAGAATAAAATAAGAAATTAACATATAAGGGGTAGTAAGGTGTGGCTCCAATAGTAGACAAAATGAGGGAAAATACATTGAGATGTTAGGGCATGGTTTTAGGAGGGAAGAAATAGAGGCATTAATAGTAGTAAAGGGAATATATGTTAAAGGAAAGAGAAGAAGAAGACCAAAAGAGAGGTGGGGATGTAATAAAAAATGATGAGATGGGCTGGTGTGAGTGAGGATACAGGTGATCGAGTTCTGTGAAAGTTGACTAAGGTGGCCAACCCCAAATAGTTGGGAAACAAAGTGAGGTAGAAAAAGAAGACATAGGTAACCAAGTTTAATTATATTTCTCATTACTCCCTTCCTCAAAATAATGTTTAATTTACATGTCTGACAATCAGAGTTACAAGTTAACAATATTATATCATCCATACACTAGAATTTCTATCTTCTTCTTCTCCTTCACCTTCTCTCTCAACTATTTGGGGTCGGTCACCCTGATCCTACACTTCCACTTAACTCTATCTCCCGCATCTTCTTCACTTACTCCTACCTTCCTCATATCACTCGCCATCACATCCCTCATCTCTTTTTCGGTCTTCCTCTCCCCCTCTTATCAACAACATGCATTTCCCTTACTAATCTTACTGCCTCAGTCTATTCCCTCCTTAATACATGCCCGAGCCATCTTAATCTATTCTCTCTCATTTTGTCTACTATCGAAGCTACCCCTATACTACCTCTGATATACTCATTCCTTATTTTATCCTCTCTAGTAATTCCACTCATCCACCTTAACATTCTCATCTCAGC